>VZSV01000208.1:633315-646075 GCA_013398735.1 Nothocercus julius | reverse complement strand
CTGAATTTTGCAAAGAGGGAAGGCCAGGACCATTTATACATGCCTTGATTTCAATTCTTCCCCACAGCAGTCACTGTCTTAGACAAGCTCCAGCTGAAAAACAGCATTTGTGTTTTAAAACAGCAGCAATTTCGACCGTTGTATCCAAAGCCTGGGATACAAAAATAATTTGCATACAATAAGGTGCATGCAACAACCTAATCCTACTAGTCCTGAATCTGTCATAACTGCGTCCATTGCCGGATAAATGGGCAGCCTCATTGTGGGGAGGAATCTGTTCCCTAGAACATAGATTTCTGAGGTTGCCATCCCAAGACAACTCACAGGAATAGGGACAAAGTTCCCTTGGAAATAAAGGTGTTCAGACCATACAATCCCAGACCACTTGGACAGTTCCATTTCTGCATGATTTAGAGCTGCTAATGGGCAATGTCATCACTGGAGCAAATGTAAGCCCATAAAAAGAGAACATAAAGTGAACAGGAGCTGTAAAATATATGTATCCCTCCACAATAGGAACTGGCACATCACAGCAGGACAGCTTTCCTCAATACTCATCTGCAAGAGAAGGAGTTGACAAGAAATAGCTGACAAAAGAATACAAGACAGTCTTCCAGGGAGTAGAAATCTATTATTTTCTCAGAGCTTTATTAAGAGCAAATCAGCAGGCTTCCCCGAAAGTAAATGAGAAAGACACTGTGGCATTGCTGTGGTATGAAACCAAGGGAGTGCTTTCTGGAACAAACTAAGCCATTTCGGGCCTCAACCTAATAGCCTCCAGCTTAGCTCAATACGATATTGAGCCTGGCTGCACATAGCAGAACCCTGATTTGTTTTCTGATTGACAAGTCCTACCATCTGATTTTGACAGACAATGCCTATCACCACAGGCTTAAGATACATATACACACACACACTTAACACCAGTAAGCAGGCTTTGGATGAGGAAAATGGAGAGGGGGTGAAAAAGGCAGGTGGGAAGGGTTACCTCTGGATCACTTATATTCCCATGGGGTAGGTTCAATAAATGCAGAGCCTTCCCCCACAGCCTCCTCCAAAACACAGACACTGACTGAGCTTCTTCCTATGGAAACAGCAAATGAGAGCAAAGCTGCTGTCTGCTTTGATGGCTTTTAGCTAAAAGCAGCCAGGGGGAATCAGATTTTCTGACATTCACCATCTTAATAAAAAAAGCACACTCAACAGGATTAGCAGGTGGTATACAACCCCACACATGTTATCATGAATGACTTTTCAGGGTCGTTCCTGATTAAGTGGGAAACATGAGAAATCAAAATCCATCTATGATATTGCAGATCAGTTTAAACTGCTGTGTGCGAAGCATTAAGTAAAACTTGCTAATAGAGGTCTTGCACACATGGCAAAGGAAAGCTTTCAATATTGAGTAGTAAGATGGTTTTGCAAAAGCTGATATCCTACCTATATTTATAGGAATGCATTAAGTGCAAGTTTCCTGCTGCCTTATGTTTAATTTTTGGTACATTACAGAACCTGGCCTAATCATTTTCTGAAACAAACAGATCCAAGATCATCTTCCACAGAAAGCCGAATTAAAGGTCCGTTTGTGTCACCACTTTGCAGAGCGTCCCTGGAGAAGCAGCGTGGTTTGTTATTAGGAAGCGTTCCTTCTCAGCAACCTGCCTCAAGAGCCACAGCAGAAACCCCAGGTTGACACCTGCCTCCAGTAAAACTGCGCTCAGACTTCCCCTTGAGAACACGCGAGTAGAGCAGAAGACAACCATGGGTGGACAAAAGGATTTCTGGCCAGCAAGGAAAAGGAGTTCTTGCTTTCTAGCACAGAGCCGCAACAAAACCAGAGCAAGCTAAGAATATACTAATCATCTAGGAAATTCTAAATAAAACACAAGAGGCTGCAGAGAAAAGCCTGCTTTCATCCCCTGTGTGAAGCTGCAGATATTTCGCTGATTTCTCACCACAGGTCCCTCCACCTCCTTATGAGGGTTGCAAGAACAGCCCCAGATTCAGGAAAGTTTGTCTCACTAGTACCCAGGGAACCATGTCCAGTGAGACCCCTTCAGACACCCAAGGTTAGGCACGAACGAGAGCTTTGCTAAATTCAGCCCACAAATTGCTGAATTAAAGGGCTGTGGATTTTCCCATTGGAGATAACTCTTGGACTTAATGTCTCTAGTTTACATCTCACCTTCCCCTCATTGCCTGGCCAGCGGGAAGCCCGTGTTTGAGACGATTTCAACACGGGCCAGCTAGTATCACCACTGGAAACCAGGAGCTTTGACGTTAACAGGCTTGGACTTCAAAAGAATACGCGTGTTTGCAGATGTAATAGGGAACCCTGTTGCCAGCTGTCTAATCAGGCTGATATTCTGCAATCATGTGCTGAGATCACACAGTGCTCGCAGCAGGACTGGCACCAGGAAGGTGTCCGGGCCCTGCCTCTAGACTGGCACATGCAGCAATGGCTCCATGCACGACACACACAGGGCGTTTCTGATACCAGGGCAGAACTCCAGATCTCAGGCAGTTAGCTCAAGATTTATATATTCCAATTCTTGGTCTGTGTCTACAAGAAAAATAAAACCCAAATCTGAAACACGCCTGAAGAAATAGCAGTATGACTGCAGTTTAGAAGAGCTCTTGCATTTAAACCTAACTTTAGGCACACAGACCCACAGGAGGCAGCTGCACTGAAACTTGTGCTTGAATGTCTCTCTGAAGGATAAATTAAACCACGCGCCCAAGTCCTTTCCAGAATCACAGCCTGTTTAATGCACACAAAAGGGCATAGTGCAAACTAAGAATCAGAACATACCATCAGTACAAAAAGAAATGCAGCATCTGTGCTAATTCTCCTCTCATCCTGGAATCCTCCATCTTTCCAAGTAGGTAGATCTGATTCTCCCTGTGGCTCCACAGAAATTTCTATTAATTAAATACCCAGCTCCAGAAGCAGGAAAGCCAAACCCTTTGCATATATTTTCTTCTCAATATATGAAAAATTCCCTTTGGTGTCTCAATTGCCATATCACACGGCACACCAAATGCAAATAGAATTACAGTAATAATGCATCTAATGATTATTTAGACTGAATATGAATATAGGGGAAATATCACACAAATCACTCCAAGATGAAGGCTGTAAGATCAGGATCTCAAACAGACCTTTGAGAACTAATATTTACTCCAGAGCTTAAAAGCACAGTTTACACATAATAAGAATTAAAGTGCTTATATCTTCATTACTGGCTAGCTTTAAATTACATAAATAAGAATAGAAATAGATGCAAGGTATAGCATAAAAAGAGCTATAAATATTTCAAAGATAATATTTCAATGCAAAAATAATGCTTTCAGCTACATCCTTTTAAGACATACAGCTTCCGAGTTTTTCATACAAAGTTTTTTTTTTTTTTTTAATAAACCAAATTCATTGCTGCAGAAGATTCACCAATGTCAAAGTTACAATAGTCTAAAAACAGAACACATTCAATCTGTATGTCTTCCCCAGGTTGATTTTTTAAAATCATTCTAATAAGAGAAGATAATTTGTTTTAAGTTATGTTCAAGTACCTATCAGTAATTATAACCTGCAAAGCCTGAGAAACACCAGTGAGCATCTGGGTAAGATACATGACAGCACATATACAAACAAATATCCTCCAAAACCTCTTTTCAGTTATTTCAAACAATGCTCTGAACATGACATTCAGCACAATAGCCATTATTCAAAAACAAAGTTAAAAAAAGCAAGGTTAGAGTACTATTTCACAAGAATCACTCCCACCCCAGCCTATATGAAATACATATATTAGATATATATATATATATATACACACACACACACAAAGCAAGAATCCCCCATAAACTTAGGGCAGAAATAAGCCACTTACCCTGTCAGGACCACAACAAAATCCATCACGTTCCAACCATTTCGGAGATAAGAACCTTTGTGAAAAACAAACCCTAGAGCGATGATTTTTATACCAGCTTCAAAGCAAAATATTCCAATAAAGTACGGTTCCGTATCATCCTAAAAGAGAATAAAAAATCCAAAGAGTCAAGAAATACCTACACTTCTGCATTGGCATCAAGTCTCATACAAACAACTACATGCATAGACTTCATGTCCTGCTCAGCTTTCTGGACAGAGGTGAAATCCCCAGGATTAAGTTTATCAGACCTAAGCATAGAGAAGGAGTCAGGGACTTTTTCTGGATTTGCACATGTGCAGTTTTTTGCCTTATTCTGAAGTTTTCACTCCACACTTTACCATTACTCCAGATTCTAGGTGGAATGGTAAGACTGAAATTTTGCTCCAAAAATCTTTAGAATTGAGGACCATGTATTTCTTAAGTTATTGACAGGGGAAAAAAGTTTTAGAAATCATTCAGAACACGGAGGTATCTTGGAACACCACTGCCAGCCCAGAAAGTTTGGGAACATTGGAAATAACTTATTTATTCCATCAGTTCTTCCTTCCTCTCCTGCATGTTCCTAACTTCCATAACTGGTACCTTGTCTGTTGGAGTTTCACCATTACAGCTGGCCCTGACTCAAGGGGAAAAATCCCCCTCACTTAACAAGGAGGGCATCACCTTTGGCTCAAACTTCCAGTGCAGCTTAAGGGCTTGTAAGAGACAGTATAAGGTCACAACTTCATGCCCTCAGCTCACTGGAAGGGAGATAGAGCTTAGTCTCTAAAGTTTTGCTAAACACAAATTCAATACCAAATAGAATTATTCAACGTTGGAAAGAGGGCAAAAAATGGGAACAAAAGAGGTGAAAACAACAAGCATCAGTTTCAGTAACATCTTAATTAGCTTTGGCACCTCTATCCAATTCTCAGATATGCCTTAGGTCCATGATTTCAACTCAAGTCAACAGAATTAAAGGAACCCAACCCAAAAGGAAGCAGTTCTCAAATGAGGGGATTAGAAACCACTGGCAATCCCTCCACACAACCTCACTCAGGCACATGGACCGATGCTTCAGGCATGGAACTCACTGCAGAAAGCCAAGCTTTCACATGGAGAAGAGGGTCATGCACTTAGCACACCGCTGTACTCCCAGCTCACCTTAAAGCACTAACCACCAAAAATAATGCTGAACTGTTGAAAATGGCTACATCCGGACACGTTTTTTCATCAGTATCAGAATTAACTGGGTTGCTTCCTACAAAGTATCACCATATGTCACCCTGTGCCCCACAGGAGTCCAGTTCTCCCATATCATTCAGCTTGCACTGCCCTTTGTCTAGTCCTCTCTACCTTTCTCAGCTTCATCCCCTCCCAGGTCCTCCTCCCAGTCCTATAATGGCCAAGCAAGAAAACTCTTCAGCTGTAGGCCAAATACACACAGTAGGCTACTCCCCAACAGTCTAACCCAGCTGCTCTTGAATCCCACAACACTTTCCAGCTCAAGCAGCAGACAAAGCCTTTGTAAAACAAGGCCTCCTAACCCATACTTCCATTCCCCCTTCTATACTAAGGCTGAAGAGCCTCTTAGAAGAGCTCTGCAAACACAAAAAGAGCTTTACTCACATACACTCTCTCATTGCTTCCTACTTTCCTGGAAGCCCTTTATATGCTCTCTTACCCCTCATTTGCTTAATCTTGGTCAGGTGTCTTGTGATATTCTCTCCCAGATTTAAGGAAGCAGGGTACAGGTACTTGAAGGTTTTACTGAGAGTTTATTCTTCCTAAAGCTCAAACTTTGCTGAAGTCTGAGGGAGCAGTTAAAGAAGCTCTTCTTCAGCTTCTAAAGAAGTAGGAACAATTGCAAATAGGTCTGGTATTTATTAAAAAAGAAAAAATATCATCAAGAGGGTTGGGAATGAATAGCTAGAAAGGCAGGAGGGGATAGAAAACACCTCCTTTCTAAAGCCTAAATTTATACTGATTTAGCTTAAAGATAATGGCAAAAACAAGGATGGAATAAGAAGTAAAATTGATGCTACCGTTAAGTAGTGATGTCCCCAAGGCAGAAGTGACAGCCCCAAGAAGGGCATCCTGGATGGGGAATCCTGCAGCCCCCTTTGGACAGCTTTGTCCCACCTTGGGTTCAAGAGGGGAAAAGCAGGCAATAACCAGTGTTGGTGGGCATGTTTAGAAGGACGGTGGAGAACCTGGGCAGCAGCCAGAGCTGTGCAGGCAAGTTGTTTGCTGTGGACAAAGGAAAACCTGATATCGGGCCAAACGTGCATTTGAGCAATATGTTTCAAATCAGAAAATACTAAAAATAATAATAAAAAAAAAAACACTTCTGAGTATGAAAAGTTATTACTATTCCTAGTCCGTGTTCTAGTGTCTTTCCTTGGCCTCTGGATGTGACATCTTTGATAGGTTCAGGTGTATAAGGCTTTGTTCAAGCAAAGGTTAATATGAACAGCTCACATATGACCCCATAGAGTGCCTGTGATTGGGATAAAGAATTAAATCCATTAGCCAAGTGAAAGAGCTGTCATGCTGAATAAATGAGGAACCAGCTGTGTTCTGCTTTCACATCAAAACCATCCAGGGGAACCAGGCACTTGGAGTCTTGCAATGACAGACAGTTCTCCCAGAGAAACCTCCGGTGTCTTCAAACACAGCGTGTGCAGGACGGGGGCAGGAAATAGACTTCCTGTCCTGCAAGTGTTTGTGTTGTCATCTCTGTCAGACTGGGACAAATACAAGATCTACTGAAGGTTCACATGAAAAACAGGGAGAGGAGGAGGGAGGCAGGGAGACCTTACATGGGCCTCAGCGTGGAATAGCAGGTAAGAGCCCAGTGCCCAGTGCAACCACCTGCGAGGCTGATCGGGCTGACACTCCTGCTCCCACAGCTGCGGCTCTGGGCTAGCCAGGGCCACCCTTGGCATCTTTGCAGTTGGCATCCTTCCATCGTGTATTAACAATGCAAAATTCACTGTGACCGAGCGAAACCGGCTCCATATCCCAGCTGAGTGCATGAGCCACTGAGACATCCCTGCTCCGCGATGCGGAGGATACAAACCTCCGTGATGTGGAGGGAGTGGTTCCAGCAGCCAAAGCACAAGAGACCCCCAGCTCAGAGCAGGCAGGGACCTGGTGCGTGGGTCGTTCCCCTGCTAGTGGGACAGGGAGCTTAACTCTCTTGCACAAAAACAGGGACTTTCAGCCAAGACACCAATTTGCAGGTAAATGCTTCCATCACTAGAGTTGTGTCTTCTCAGAGTTTTCATTTTGACCATAATTTCCTTTCCAGAGCCAAAAAAACTTTTCCGCTGACAGACTCGCAGAGACAGTACATTCCTGTGTGAATGATCAGGCTTTGAAGAGCAAAATTTCCTGACGCTCCTATCATTTCCTTGGATTTTATTTACAGGCTTATCTCTTCCCTCTTGTTCTAGCAGAACAGAACATTTATATGACTAGAGTGCTGGAGAAACTCTGGAGAAAAGAGCTGCAGCTTAATGGAGTCCCAGAACCAGGTAGCTACCAGCAGCTTTTCCATGCCACAAGCTACACATAGGAACTGGGGAAAATGAAGCAAGAACAATTACTTATAGCTAAACCATTCTAGTCCTTGAAATATTGTATATATTCAGACATCTCTAGCTCATCTCATGTGTTCAATTAACCCTACTTGACAGGTCACACGAGCATAGAAAACAGCCAAGTGAAACTGCACCGCAGATTCATATCTTATGTCTCCAGGAAGACAATCAGAAGGAAATTTTTATTAGGAAAAAAATCACTGAGCGACTCCTCCATCTTTTGATCAGTTTTAACAAAGACAAAGTTTCACTATTTTGTTTGTTGTTCCTGAGGCACAAAGTACCTGGACAACTTTGGCTTTCCTTCAACATCTCTTCCTACATCTCCCAGTTCTAAAGGGAGTTGTGTCCTTAAGGGCTGATTAACTCCTCAGTAATGAGCCCTCACTCTAATTTGCAGATTTTAATGAACCCAAAAGAAGGGAGGTTATATCCATAAAGCATTAACCAAAAAAGGCACATTCTACTCCTACCAAAAAAACAATAATAAAGCACCTGCTGTTCTGCATGGACTTATAATTCAGCTTAGCAAATCTGCAAATGCATGGGAACGTTCTCCCACTCTGTGGCTGAACAGGGATTCATCACATTTTCAATGAAACAACTTAAAGACTGTGGAAAGGACAGGGGAACTCTGTTCAGAGTTTTCAATTTGAAAACTAAAAGGCAATTTGTCATATTTGCAATGAATAATTGTTAGAGAACATACTGAAAATAATAGAAAATATTCCACGACTTGTAAAGACTCGCAGGGTTATGCTACTGCAAGCCACTTTAGACCTGAGAATTACAAATGTGCTGTAGTTGAAATGGCCTTAAAATACCTGGATTAAAGGCAATGCTGCACAGTGGCTTTGTGGACATAAATCAGCAGTTAATTCTTCCTCCATCACCAAGGCAGAGCCAGTAGTACAGAGACTGTGCATTTAACTCATTTATGTATTTAACTGTGCATAAACTCATCCAATTATCTTGCATTATTTGGTGGCAAAGTCAATGCCCCCTAGATGCAACAACTTGGGCAGGAATTGAAAGTGTGCCTGCACTACTGGTCACCAAAAAATTAATTAATGCAATGGGAAAAAGGACCAATAAATCAACCTTTGGTTCCCCTTACAGAGCTGGGGAAATAGAGGAACATCTAACCAATATACTGCATATTGGAATATGATAACCAAACCCACTGTTACTTAAAAATAACATATCACAAAAGGGGGTTACCAAGTCAGAACGTACTCTAAAACTAGTTCACCCTTTCACTAGTCCATATGTTTATGAACCATGGAGGGAACCCCGGCATTTCTCCAGTTTGATCCTTACCTAGGGTCTAAAGCTGTGCTTTTCTCACCAACCCAGACTAGCCCTGCTACTACAACTCAAAATACAGACAGACACATTGTCATCTAATGGCCAAAAAGAAAAAATACATTGCATAAGTTATTAATTTTTCTTCATCTTTTCTTACATAGAAGTAGTTCAGATAGAAAGAGAGGAATCAACTACAACATAAAGTGATGGGAAGAGGGAGCAAATATGTTTCCAGAGAGGCAGTATCAACTAGCTGTCCCTGAATATCTTTCCAGGTGTCTCAGACTCTTATTCCCGTTCCTGAAGAATGAGATTCTGAATCTTGCCTACTGCTATGGACCAGCCTTGGAAACTGTAGCAACCAGCATTCAGAGTCCCTAACTTTTGGCAGCAAGCCTAATATTATCATTGTTCACATGATTTAATAGCTACATGTAAAATATATACAGATTTATATTATTCATCCATTGAACATACACACGTACTAATGCGTTTAGGCATGGAAAATATTCTAGATCAGTATCAGTAAGAAGAAAACATAGTATTACCATTTTTCTTACAATGATGATAAATGGAAGAGAGGTTTTGAAGCTATTCTTACATATCCTTTTGAAATAAGATAATTTGGCTCATTATCATAAAGCATGCTGGTAAACTATTTTACCTCTGTAAGCTGGGTTTTATTTTATTTGTCAGGAAAGCGTTATCATCTAAACCCAAAGTTTGCAATGTAGATCCTTTGGATATATCCATAGCAGAAAGATAGCTGAAAGGCAAATGAACTGAGAAGGTTCTTCTGTTCTACCATTTCCTGGGAAAATATTACAGATGTTCATTTGATTCTATAGACAAAACTGAACACTTGGCCATCCCTCCCTATCTTGATCTATAGACAACCTAAGTTTGCTGCTCTCATGATCATACTTTAAAGTCCATTTCTTCTGCAATTAGGCAGGATTGACTGGAGTGATGAAGCATTCTTGTGGTGATGGGATCATGAGCTCATAGTTATACTTGTTACTGGCTTATTTTTCTGATCGTCGGTTCAATATTTGTTTGCATACGGATCTTTAACATTTATACAAGTACCCACAGCACTGGGGGGCTGACTGCCTTTTGCATCAGACCAAAATCAAAAAAATATAAGTAAAGAAATACAACTCACCAATCTTTCTGACATAGGTGTCTTGTCTCCATCCGGCAAATGTTGCTCCAGAGCCAGCACAATACAGTTGGCTATGATTGTAGCTAAAATCATGTATTCAAATGGAGTGGGGACCAGAAGTTAAAGAAGAAACTAGACAACACAAGGAGAACTTTATCCAACTTCAATTTCTACTTAAACAGTTACATTAGTTGAGCATACAAAGGTCTTTCTTCTCTCATGGGGGCAGTTGATCTCTCTCATCTCCTCAGTTCTTTCTAAGGGTATCTTTGTAAGAAAAGTAGGAAAATAGCTATTTCTTTGTGAGAGTTGGTAATGAAAAGAATCTGAGCTGCTCAAGAAATGTGAGCGCCAGGAGAAAGGGAGCCACCAAAGGTACTAAAGAAACAAACAAGCAAAAAAGCTGTTTTTATTATTATTTTTTTAATGAAATTGAAACACTAAAGTACTAGATAGAGAACTGGATGCCCTCTGCTGATTTTACGTTCAGAAATTCCCTGTCATTTAACTTGAGCACAGAGCGCAAATAAGCGACGGGCTAGAAAACTTAGGTTTAGACCGTCCGCACAGCTCCAAGGGATGGAGCGCTGCTGGATCATCTGCTCCCGGAGCGAACAAAACCACGAGCGCCCTGTGGGATGCAGGGAGAGGAGGCAGAGCTGCCCCCAGGCACCCTCCGGGCCTGCCTGGGCTGCCCAGGCAGAGCCGAGCGCGGAGCCGTGGCCCCATGGGCAGCACCGCGGGCAGCTCCCCCAGCACCACGGACAGCTCCACCGCCCGCTCCGTCCTTCCCTCCATGCATCCCTCCATCCTTCCCTCCATCCTCCCCTCCATCCATCCACCCAGCCCCGGGCGCCTGAAGCGGACAGCTGGCTCCGATCCCCCTCCCTGGGCTTGGCTGGGACTTGGCCCAGCCGATCCGCTCCGGGGAACATTTGGTGGCTCTGCTGAAGCGGCTGCTTCCGGAGGAGCATCGGGGCTCCCTCACCCCACGCTTGGCGATAAAGATGCAGGCGAGGAACCAAAGAGAGAGGAGGGAGGGAGGGAGGGAGAGACTGCATTTAGCCCTACAGGAAATACAGTATGCTAACTGCCACCAGGGCTTTGCAGCTTGTGTGTTCAGACCTGACTGCAGGGAAGCAGAAATGGACATGGAAGTGCAGCAATCCCTGTGCATTTTCTAATAGGAACAGAGAAATCGATGTCTGCGTGCTTTTGGGGTGGAAAGGAAACGCATTCACATTGCTGGTGTGGGGTTTTTTTGCCTTTTAGTCCCTCTGGAGGTGGAAGCTAGGGAAGGCTGAAGGGGAGCTGGCCTCCGTGTCAATGGAAAGTGTTGCTAGGAGGCTGGGAGGAGGCCTCGCTGCCGTTAGCAGAGGATTAATAGGTGCATGTTATCAAATGAAAAGAAAACAACCCGCTCCCCTGAGCTCCCCCGTGTAATGCGCTCCTGTACGCACACACACACACACACACACACACACACAAACGTTACAGCTACTCCCTGGTAACCTCAAATAATCCTGGAAGAGGAGCCTGGCTTCCCTCTCCCAGGACTTACAACCCACTGCGAGCATCACAAGCAGAGCTCCCTTCTGAGGAAGATCTCTGCAGATCACTTGGCCCTGGAGCTGGTTCTGAGACAGAAAGCATCTGCCCCTTTCACAATACAGCAGATGAGCCTTCTCTCCAGTTACTGCCTCCCTCTGCCACAAATCTTTGCCTTTTTTTTTTCTTTTTCTTTTTTTTTGGGGGGGGGAGGGTGGGTATAGCGTAAGCTTCAGCTAGGCATTTAATTTAAAGTGATTGGATTTGTGTTGATTCAGACAGATTCAGGAGGGCATGTGCTGAAAAAGGCTAGCTGTGGTGCTTGTATTAAGAGGATTTCAGAAGGTACCTTGGTTATCAACGTTCCTACTATCAATGCAGCTTTAATGCTAAGGTGTCACCATTTTTACTTCATTTTCCCTTTTCTGTTCAGATAGAGTGAGAAAGAAGAGTTGAAGGGCTCTAAGATGGATACAAAGGCCAGGATTGATCAGCACGAATCTCACAGACAGCTTCACATTTAGCCTATATTTTAAGAAATGCAAATCTATGCAACTGTGTCTTTCCCACCTAAACAGGCACTGAATGCATGTGCTTCTCACAGACACCCAGGGAATATCCAGGAGCACACTCTGCCATTCCTACAGAAGCAATTTCCTATGGTAGCCGGCTACACAGACGTACATTTTGTGACACGCAGATCCACACACCCATTGCACACACTAACCCACACATGCAGCCCCTGCTCGTGGCAGCCGCCCAGCCTTGGATGATGAGCGGGGTCTCTTAGCCCCCTCCCCGCCGTCCCCGCCGTGCCCGCACACCCTGCACGAAAGGATATGGCCATTCTGTTATTCGCTTGGCGTATTTCCGTATAACGTTATCTTCACTGAAGATGAAGAGGGATCTGTTGACTGTGAAGCAGTTCTGCTTGACAGGGATGGGGTTGTAGAGAGCCATAGTCCTGGCCCTCTGAGCCATCGACTGCTTGTACATCCTTTGGCCGGCTTGGGGGCCGCCTTGCCGGCTGCTCCCTCGGGCAGCCCCGGCCGGCCCTCCACCTCCATAGCGCGTTGGCAGGTCATCCCCGAACCGAGCCATTCTCTCGGAGCACGGAGCCGGGCGCTACAATCCAAACTGGCAGCCGAGGCGAGAGGAAGACGCATCACAGCGCGCGGCACTTCTCTCTCTGAGGGCTTCGGTTATGGGCTCAGGATTGATGG
>VZSV01000208.1:611581-623738 GCA_013398735.1 Nothocercus julius | reverse complement strand
CCCTCAAAAATGCACTAGGGTAAGTGAATTACTAAAATAAAAATGCCACTAGTGAAGATACTGGTCAGGGATACTTGGTCTATGCCATGTCCCTCCAGGGGTGAACACCGCCACCCAAACCAATATTAATTTATCCATAAATAAATATAAAACGGGATTTAAAGCTTTGGATTCTTGTGGCTCTGTGTGAGCCTCTGTCTTGGTACAGGCAGAGGAAGAGCAGCCTCGACGTCATGGGGTGATCTGAAGGAGAAAGACAGCTAAAAATCATGAGACGCCTCATTGCTGTAACAGGGGCACTGCAAGAAGCTGCCACCAGCCCTCAGGGGACCCCATCTCTTGTCCCCAGCCTTTGGGCGGTGACACTACAGGTGGCACTGGGATAGCGGGTGATCCATACGTGCTGCATGACACCACTTGGCCGTGATCCTTCAGCAGGACACACAAGGATGTTGCGTCTCGGGAACACAGCCCCACCAGTAATTTGTGATGCACTCAGGGTTCTCCAGTGCCTTTATTTATTTGCATTACCAAGAGAACTTAATTATCCTTCCTCACATTAGGGAGGATATTGAGGGCTTCTATTACAGTGAAAATCATTTTAATCCGCACATGCCACAGCCAAACACTTCTGCCAGGGAAAGTCAGATATCAAAGGAGTTCATATTTCCAGCCCCTGGTGCATGGGGCTTTGTGTCTGAACCAGGAGTTATCCAGCAATCACCAAGTCTGACCAAGCTTTGGGGTGGGTAAAATGCTGAAAAAAACCATCGTTGCTGGAAAGTGTGAATTTAGAGAACAAAACTCCGACTAACATTTTCACAAGAACTGGCAAGGACAATTGTTAAAAATAATGAATAAAGTAAAATAGATTTAGGACCAGGAGTCCCACTTTCTTCCCTGAGTTTTGGCAGCAGGAGTCCAGCAGTCAGAAGAGGGGCCTTGAAGGTATCTGGCAGCTACTCACAAACACTAATCCTAATGCCAGCTTCTGGAAACCAAGCACGCCCTAAACATCTCTAAAGCTCTTACATTTTTAAAAATGACTTTAAGGCAAAGTTTCAAAAAGTATTTATAGCCCAGTGGGAGTCTCATAAGTGCCTCAGTGATAGGCACCCAATTCCTAATTAAGACATCTCTCAACTTACTGCAAAACCGTTTGTACCTCTAAGAGCAACTGTAAGTGCGACAGGTGAACCTGGGCTGCTGGGCTCTTGCTCCAGAAGGCGACAGCGGCACCAAAGCCTCGGGGCTGGGCAACTTGCAGACAGAGCCTGGCTGGTATTTGTGGCTGGGAGCAGCCGGGTCGGCCCCGGGAGCTGATGCTCCGTCGCCAAACATGCAGCGCAGCGCCCCGGAGCGCCCGCAGCCGCTCGCCTGCTGCCGCTTGCTGCCTTCCCGCCGAGCTCGCTCCGCACGCTGCTCTCATGGGCAGCTCTGCATCTTGCTTCCCTGACTGCAGTAATTTTTTTTTTTCAAGACTGAAAGATAATTTCATTAACAAAGCCTGGGAGAATCCAAAAGGAAATCAGATGTCTTTCAATAAGTTTGATTTAAACTCATAGCTTCATTGTTCCTAGCCAGAAAAAAAAAAGAATGTTGTGCCATTGCTTGGTTACCTCACATCAAAGAAACTACTCAGGTTTTAGAAAAACAAAGAATCTTATATGGTCGGAACCAAAAATATCCGAATACCTCAGCTGTGCTCTGGAAGATCCTCCATATCAGTCTGCTGTGGGACCTGGACCTTTCACAGAGAAATAAAACAGTGAAGCTCCAGAGCCGCAGGTATTTAAAGCCCGGCTGGGGAAGGCAGGCCAGGTGGATGCAACAAGTATGAGCCGCCTGCCTTTGCTTCAGGCAGAGGAGCCTGTCTGCCTTTGCTCTCCAGCTCTCTCCTATCTTCTTCAACATCTAAGAAGCCTGTGTGATGATCAGATCAAATCCTGCCTCTTGCCAGATTGCTGATCTGGGCCCTTTAGGCTGAATGGAGCAGGGACAGAGCCTCTCGCTGGGTCCCTTCCCTCCTGTAAGCAGAGCAATTTGGCCCGCTGTTCCCCACCTCCCAGAAAAGAGGAGAGTCCTCTCGGTCCTATCAAATGATGGTCTTCGCTATTCAAATTACTGCACGGTGAAACTCAAATGTGCAGCCAGCTTTTTCAATACTGGCAGCTCTACAAGTTAAACATAGTAATTATGGCTCACAGGCATTCAAGGGAGGGATACATTGCTCTGCCAGTGAATGGGGCATTCA
Organism: Nothocercus julius; assembly: GCA_013398735.1. Classification (NCBI taxonomy): domain Eukaryota; kingdom Metazoa; phylum Chordata; class Aves; order Tinamiformes; family Tinamidae; genus Nothocercus; species Nothocercus julius. Next base: position 621,484 of record VZSV01000208.1, on the reverse strand, counting down.
GTATCTGCTTGACACTCATCTCCCGGAACATGAAAATTAAAGGGATCAACACTCAGATGGACTAGAAATGTGCATTAACGCTGGCGAGCAGGAGGGACAGCCCAGCATCCAGAACTGTTACCATCCTACCTCCTCGGCTGCAGACCAAGCTGGCTAGGGTTGAAGACCAAGGTCATCCAGATCAGGAGCCAGCAAATGGCTGAGGCTGCCTGTGCTCTTTCCTTTGGAAAAAGAAATGACTGTGTTAAGCACAACTGGATTTTACTTGTTGGGCTGGAAGATCATCTCTTGTAACTGCAGTGAGGAGCATCTCCTCCTCCAGGCAAGTTCAGTCAGAGGCTTCGTGACAGCCCTGCTAGGACACTTGCTTGCATCCCAAAGGGGAATGGCAGATCCTTGTGCTCACGACGCTGCCAGGACCACCCCTCTCTCTAAATAACTCGCTAGCCATGACGGGTGTCAGGGTTTTGTAGGGAGCAATGGCCTGGACAATCCCTGGAATGACCTTGAGGATTCCCCTGGTCACATGAGGACGGCTTCCCTGGTCACAGCATGAATGGATCTGCCAGCTATCTTGGGAAAGGGGGAGAGAGGACCACAGAGCGGAGCGGGTTGCTGTAGCTGCCGTTGGTGCCCCGGTCCAGCAAACATGCAGAAGAGGAGCAGCAAGTCCTCCAGAAAAGCCCCTCTTGAAAGCAAGGGGACCCTGGTGGTGCCATAAAAAAAGCCTGGCTCTCTCCTCACCTGTCACCAGCGCCGGAGGACACAAGTGGGAGAGAAGACACAAGAAAACAAACCCAATACAAGCACCAAGCTTGCTGTGACCGATTTACACTCTCTGGCAAGAGAGAACAGGCAAATGGAGCATGGATATTTTGCTCACTTTAAGGTCTCGCCTCACTGCTAGAATGGTGGAAAAGGCACATGGTAAAACAACATTTCCCCAGCTTTGGCAAGTGCATCATTCAGTTTACCCACCCGGACAGAAACTCACATTTTAATCAAAAATGGGTTGTTTCCCTTAGTCCTAAAACATTTAATAATAAGCAATGACCAAATAACCTAGTTGACTTCACTGTCCGTTTAGAATATTTGTGCTTATCAAGGTCTTTACAGTTCCTATTTCAGAGGGCTTAATAAAGGATTAGTTCTTGGAAACGGCTGCATTTTTTGCTTCACTGAGAAATAAACACTTCAGGCTCATTTCGTTTTGCAAGTGGCATAAAAGCAAAGGAGCTCATGGTCTGAGAGGGAAATGCGAGGCGCTCTTGCCGTTCCCTGCTCATCCTGCCTTAGAGACCTATAAAGTCTCTCCTTGCTTGGAAGCAAACCAGTGACCACCTCCCTGCAGGAAGCCTGCAGAAGGCACCTGGGGGTGGCAGGGCACGCAGACTAAATCCAGAGAGCCATGAACCTCGGGGCGGCGATTCCCAAGGGTGGAGGGCTAACAGACTGCAGCCTCACTTACTCCTTCACTGCGATGCCCTCTCGTACCTATAGAAGGCACAGCTGGAAGGGGGGTTTAATAAGGCTCATGGACTGTCAGAGACCCACAGGACCCAGTCTGTAGAAGACGACAATCCAGCAAGTGTTCAGCATCTCCTGGGATGTGCATAAAAACATCTTCTTAATTAAGTTTTGGGTACTGATTTCATTTTCATCCTATTAACTGCTTTGCCCTATGTGTGTTTGCTGCACTCCGTAGGATTCCCCTTGCTCCTACCCCATACGCGTACAAGCAGAAAAGATAAAACAGCTTCATTAGTCCCATCTACTCTTTAGGCACCGGTTTCATGTCTGCTTTAAAGTGCTCATAAAAGGAGCCTTCTCGACAGCTTCCAGGCCCTCTCCAGCAGAGCAAAAAGACACGAGGAAGCGCCAAGAGTCCTGGTGCATTTGAGACAGAGAAGGAAAGAACACTCTGCACAGCCCAAAAGGAAACCCTTCCTCTGGATGAACTCACCCATGCAGTAAGTAAGTGATAAAAGCATCTAGGAAAACCAAATCCCTAAAGAAAACACCACATGTTGCTCTTCTTTTTGCAAATCAGTAGTAACGTTTGGAAATCAGTAGTAAACACCAAGCCTCGGTGGAGTCAGAGTAGTGCAAAGTCACATCACTCTGCATGGGAGCTGCTTTTTTCTGGTAAGAGCAGGAAAATCAGAATTTGTTGTTTTTCGTCACAAGCTGACACGGGCAAAAGCATCAGGAGTGAAAAGTGCAACAAATACTAGGTTAAAGAATACCATGGGTCTGAAAAGATGCTGGATAGGACAGGGCAGGAGAGAAGAAGAAAACCAGCAGTTTCTACAGATAGAAACTGATAGAAAAGACATTGAAAAGATCTGAAACTGTATATTGAGCCCTCCAGGGCTATTTGTTTTAGTAACGAGACTGAGGCATTCCCGTGCTGTGCAGCTCGCCAACACAGACAACCGCATAGACTTGGACCCAGAGAATTCATCATCAAAATTAAGGTATTGCTCAAGAAAGGAAAACAACTGGAGGCAAGGTTTACACTTACACAAGTGAATAGGGGAAGCGTATAAACATTAGAAGAACAAAAAGAAGAAGCTCTTTTCAACTTGTCATCATTTCTTCAGGACATCAGGGAAAGGAGACTGAAGGAACAAAAGTTTGTAGAGAGTTTGGGGGAAGAGATTTCATACAGAAATTGCAGATCTGGAAAAGAAATGATGGAGTTAAAGGCAAGCACAAGCCTGGAGACAGAGATCTGGGCTTTACAGAGTGTCATGGTTTTTCAAACCATCATGCGTTTGATTATTTTTTTGATGAAATTCCAGGAATTTTCAGTTCTTGAGCATGAGTAAATATTTTGGTTGTCAAAATTAAGGAATTGTACTGAAGAGCTGTTGGCTAAGGAAGACTACCTGACGGTTGTTTTTAACTTAATACCAAGAGCAACTACTTAAAATATCAATAAAAAAAAGATTAATAATGTGAACAGTGAACATAACTTTCTCCAGGGTTAATAACTCCTGTCAGAAGCATGGCTGAGCTCTGGAAACATTTAGGAAAGGTTCACAGTTGGATCTAGGCTGTTTTTCCAAAGCAGAATAAAGATGAGTAAGTTGAGTGTTTATGCTGATGTAAGAACTAGCTTGAGAAAATGTGTCGTGTGCCAGGTAAAGCAGCGGCAAGAACGGACTGCACAAAACACACCCGAGCTCTGTTTCACAGCCCAGATTTTTTTCTCTGTTTTGCTTCAAGGAACAAGGCTCAGTAATATCAAAGCAGTGTCCAGCCCTTAGGTGCAGTGCCCAGCTGGGGAAATCGGTTGAGCTGCATTAGCTGGTGCTGCAAAAGGCTCCCGGTTCTGCAGCTCCCTTGACCAGGCAGCACTTATTTCAACTGAATTAGCAAGAAAGGTCTGGACTGCTTAATTGAAATTATTTAGTCATAATGTTTTCCCCTTCTCCTTCTCTCCCTGGCACAATGTTTTCTAAACTGAATGCCTTTAACAGAATGCAATACGCAGTCATTTCTGAGAAATGTCACCTTTCAGGCCTGGCTCATTGCCACCACAGCGGCCTGGGGACGGAGGGGCTTTCGGTGCCCCCTTCCGCGGCTCCCTCGGCCTCCACAGAGCGCTCGGGCCGCCGCCGTGGTGCCCGGCGTCGGCGCGAGCCGGGTGCATGGAATCGCCTTTCCATGGGGCCGGAGCGGCGCCGGGCTTGCCCGGGGGCTGCAGCCCCGGCAGAAGGAGACTCCGCGCCAGAGCTTCCCATGGGCACCAACTCCATCCTGGCAGCTGCCTCTCTCTTTGCATGCTGGAAGGGCAGGGATATCGGTGCTCAACCAAACCGCAGGTTGCTTGTCTGGATCTTCTGCGGGCGATTTATGAAGAATATTATGAAAACACCACAACGAGCTGGGGGAAAAAACACCGCTTGATTTTACGCAGCCTGGTAGACGTGGAGCGCCAGGCACTGCGCACAGCAGAGCCGGCTTCTGCCCAGCACTTGCCCAAAACTCGGTGGGCAGAGACAAGCACCAGCCGCACGCGGACCGGCAGAGCTGCCTCCTCCAAAAGCCGCTTGCAGGCAGCGACGGTGCCGGACCGGTCCCTGCTGCCGGGAGCGAAGCAGCCGGCTGCAGGCGCGGGGAGGCACCTCCTCCCCCCCAGCTGCACCCTGAGCTTCTTGGGACAGGCTTTGACCCGTTTCCTTTCCCATCTTGCCACTTTATTTAGTTTTTAACTGGAACTGTCCTGCTGCACCTCGTCTCTCCCATGTGCTAGGCAGGTCTCACAGCTCTCCAGCCAGGTCTGTGTCGCACTCAGCGGTTCAAACAGGTTCCCACGTGCCCTTCGGGCGAGCGGCAGTGCAGAGCGGAGGGCAGGACCGGACCAGGCTGCGGGTCTGCGGCGAGAGGGGCTTTACCTGCCCATGTTCCCTCTGCACACCAGGGCCTCCAGGTCCACGTGAACCCTCTCTTCTTCTTCGTCACCCTTTCAGCAGCCCCTCCTTCCCAAGGCTGAGCAAAGCACAGCCCTAAAAGAAACTGCGTCTCCGCGGAGCAGCGTCCGCAGCCGTGCCGAGCGGGTCTGCCGGGGAAGCCGGGGCTGCGGGGGTTTGTGTAGGGCGTGACGTGCGCAGGGGGCGAACGCGCTGCTCGCCCCTGCTGCTCCAGCCAGGCCAGCAGCCGGGCGCGGGCCCAGCCCTGGCACCGCGTGCGCCGGGGACGGGAGCCCCTCACCGCCCCGTCCTACCTGCGTGGCACCTGAGAGCAGCACTGCCAGCTCCAGCCTTGCCTCTTTCTCTCACTTCTTGTAGCAAATGAGTCACCTGCAGGCAGGCACGTCCAGGTCAAGTCTGGTCCCCAGAGCCGCTGAGCTTGTTTTATCCGTGTCGACGTGGTGCTCACCTCCCCCCCTGCAACGCTGCAGCCTCTTCCAGCTCTTGGGGCACAGGCTAAATGTTCCACTGCTGCATTTTTAAAGGACAGCAAGCCCCCATTCCTCTCTTCACACTGCAAGCCCCCTCGTTCCAGCTGCTTTCCCTCAGGAAGCTGAGTTCTGAGGGCAGGGATACACAGGCGGAACAGCAAATCTCCCTTAACTACCCCCTGCGCAGTTTCATCTGGGATTCCGAGTTGTGTTTAAAGGGTCTGGATGCTCAGAGCACAGCGGAAATTAGAGCCTGGCTTTTAATAAATTCTGTAATTTAATTCTAGAGTTTTTCCTCAACCTGGCTGAGTTTTCATCCAGAACAACATGGGTTTTTTTTCCTCCAAAGGGAGGTGTCCGTGCATAGCCAGGATGAACGGAGAGGCAGTAAATAGCACATCCCTGCAACGCTGCTCAGCCTGGCAAGTGTTCTTCCAAGAAATGGAGCTGGAATGCCAGCACCCGGCTCGCAGTGACAGAGCAGGCACGGGCGCCTTCCTGATTTTTTCATTTTATCTTTCTTTATATGAGAACAAGATTTCCAAAAGCTGTAGGCCCCTGAGACCAGTTCTAATCCCATTTGACTGCTGGGGAACTAAGGCAAAGAAATATCTTGCGCGTACCGAGAACTCTTTCTGGACGGCGACGGGGGATGGATGGGAAGGGCTGTGCAGCTACTCAAAGCGGACAAGCTGCTTCACACGCACAAATCCTTCCCGTGGAGCGGCGCTCCAGGTGCCGAGCGTGGGCAAAGCAAAACGCGGCCCCGGCACAAAGGGAGATCCTGCTCCTCAAAACTCGCTCCAGCACAAGTCTGCCTTTAAGGGATATTCAGGAGATAAATGAGAATATTCTCTCCCCTGCTTTTTCACTCATTTTTGTCAGTGATTTTGCTAATGTTTCAGGCCATATTTGCTGTTCACAAATTCCTGAGCAATTTATTCCAGCTATTTTCCTCCAACAGCTGCACAGCTAAAGAGAAATTCTCTTCCCAGTGGAGGCAGAAGAGAAGGATATTTGTCTTATTATGTCTGGGTAAAGCTTATTTGCTCCTCAGAATTATATTTACTGAGCGCAGCAAAGATACAGCCAAGTGCATTAATTGCTCTTGCTCAGGTGGATATTTTCTGCCCCCCTCAGCACTGCAATTTTGGAGCTTTATGCGTTACCTGGCACAAGACACATGAGCTCCACAGAAGCTTTTATTACCTACACATCGCTGCTATTTCATTGCCACTATATTTGCTGAAGAAGGAAGAAAAACACCTCAGTGGTTTCTTGCATGATGCTTTGCTTCTTCAAATAAGGATTGCTGACTTTTCTAAGCTCTTCACTGGCCACGGACAAACACAGCCCCCTTTAAACCTGCACCGCCCCGAAAGCACCAAGGGAGGATCTGCTGCTTCCTCCTCTCCGCCTCTGGTTTTGCGGGTCCCTTTCCACCCACGTCCTCCCAACAAACTCAGCCCAAAACACGTCCTGTTCTGCGCAGGTTTAGAGGCATTTTACACCTTTGGCAAACCCCGACCTCCGTGGTTAGCCGGGCTCATGGGATCCACACGTCTAATGCCTTCCATTCCTGCAGCAGTGTTAAAGACTTTTGCAGCCAGGAAAGTTGGCACCTGTATCCCACTTAAAGCAGCCAGTCCCTTGCACAACATAATCTCTTGTCATTTTTGCTAGACAGCAGAGCTCCAAGTATTTACACAAGCACTTGGCTCGCTCCGCTGATGCCCTGCTGCTGTGGGGTCAGCCGGGGGGCTGGTCCAGGCCGCGCTCGCTCCTGAGCGGACGGAGCGGCCTCATGGGGTGACGTGGCCGGGGCTCTGCCCCCAGCATGGCTGGAAGTCACGTCCTTCGTGTTTGCCTCCCTTGTGCTCGATGGAGTCCTCGGGGAAAGTGCAGGCAGGGAGCAACACGCAGCCTTTCGGGCCACCTTCGCTAGTGCTGAGCGTGTCCCGAGCAGCAGACGCGGCGGCCGCCCGGGCTGGGAGCAGGATGGCCGAGCAGGTGGCACGGGGCGCGCGGGCAGCAGGTCGCCCCGCACGCGCCCCGGCTCCTGCGGCCGTTGCTATTTGCAGAGCGCCGCTGCCTCGTGGCCGGGCTGCCGGCACCTCCTCAAGCACCATAAACGCAGCGAGGGCTCCTCGCCCCGGTCCCGCCGGCAAAGCGGAGCGAGTGAGAGCGGGAGCCGGGCGCCTGCCCGCGCGGGCACCGCGGCGAGCCCTGCAGCCGCTGAGCACCAGCCCTGCTTGCTGGGGCCTCGGAAGCATCTCCCGCGTCAGCAAACAGAAATTAAAAGGCAAGAGCCCAGCAAGAAAACTCGGGCTCTGGACTGACCTCGTTCAACCTCTGGCTCCTGATCAAAGCGGAAACATTTCACCTCTGCTCACAGGCAGCGCAAAGCAGCGTTTGCTCTTCCCGGGCGTCTGTTCCACAACTGCGACTGCCCGTGGAAGCGACGGGGAGGCAGCGGCACCGCCAGCCCCCGGCACAAGGGTCCGACCCCCCCCGCCCCGTTCACAGCTCCCATCACGTTCTGAGACTTGCAGCCTGTTATCCCCCCGCGTCCTCACAAATGACACAGGCTTCACCTTCACGCCCAAGGAGAGAGGGGGGGGCTGCTTGCAGCATCAGCATGTAAATTTCGAGGTTTCCAAGAAAGAAAGAAAGAAAAAAGAATATTTAACACTTCAAATATTGTTTGCATTTTAACAAAAACCCTTTGTGAGCCCTCCCTGAGGCCACCCCAAAGGACCCTGCGTCAACCAGGTCTGCATCTTATAGCAAAAGCCCATTCTTAGTTTAAGGTTTTACTGCTTAAAAATCACTGAGTACCCCGGGATTCTCCAACAAGGAAATTTAAGAAAACAGTAAAAATAAATAGGACTGCTCTGGTTTTATACAATAGCAAAATTCAGCCCAGTGCCAGCAAAGAGACCAGAAGCAAGAAAGATGTGCCAGGGACACATGGGTTTCAGCCTGTTCTCACACAGGGCCTCCGTAACGGAGCCTGCACAAGAAGCCCGTTCCCTGCCGGCCCATCGCCGTTCAGCCTTCCCCTCAACACAGACGCTCCCCCGAAAAGGAAATTAAAAGAGCACTAGCCGGGCTCTTTCAGCAGACAGCGCCATATCCTGCGCCATCAGCAAGATAACGAGTATTCCTCCCAGCACCGGCGGAGGCCGCGGGAGTGAGGAGCGGGGTGGCACCTGCGCGTCCGTGTTGCGCTGCTCTCACCGCCGCTGCCTCTGCGACGCCGTCACCGCCGCTCGCGCTGCGGTGGGGAGAGGCCAGCGCTGGGTTATACAGAGCCAGAGCGTGTAAAGAGGAGAGGCCAGCTCAGCACCGGCGTTTCGGGACAATTTTACAGTTTGAGGGGCATCAAGTCAGCTGGCTGTGGCGCCTCAGTCCCGGAGTGAGACCAGCAGCACTGGCTGGCAGCCCAGGCGGCTTCTCCCCATGCAACTTCACTTATGTCTTCATCTAACCCCCCACAAACCTACCAGCTGTTGGAAGAGCCGCAGCTCTTCCAGGACCGCAGCTTCCTGGACCTCTGTGTGCCTCCTGGGCACCCCCTTGCCCCTCTCCCTCAGCACCAAGGCAGGAGCAGCAACCACTGCTGCCTTTTGGGGTGGTTTTTGCCAACGCACGTTAGTCGAGAGCCCCCAGAGAGGAGCTGGGATTTGCTCACGGCAGCTCCAGGAGAAGCTCTGCTCCCTCGGGAGTCTCCTGCGATAGCTGAGGGATGCAGGAGGGGCAGCCGCACGCAGGGAGAAGGGCAGGAGTGATGCCCTGTGCACGGGAGGGCAGCGGTGCCTCCTTCAGCTGGGTGCAGACAGGGTTATTGAGCGTTACCAGCTCCCCACCGTCAGGGCACAGCCCGTGCCCGCCGCTTGTCCCTGCCCTGCTGCGTCCTTGGCTCCTCCTCCGCACCCCGGCACCAAAACTTGACACCCAGCACGGTCCCCAGTGGGTCGAGTTGGCCTGGGCGGCTCCATGCCCTTGGATGCCTCTCCCCACTACAGCTGATGGCAGCGAGCGAAACCCAGAACATTTTACCCCTTGAGTGCTAAAAGCCCAGGAAAAACTCAGCACCAGCGTTCACAGCAAAGACCTTACGCTGGTGTTTCACAAAGAGCCATCAATCGGCTACAGGGACACTTGGCTACAGGCTATAAGTTGAAATAACAACACTAAAATCGTTGCGTCCTTCCACACAAAACGTTTCCTGGCCGAGCCCCCGGGCCGCCCCGCAGGGCAGGACCGTGAGGCTCTGCCGCGTGCAAGTGCTGATGCGCAAAGAGCTGCAACGTGGCGACGGGCTCGTCACCCTTTTAGAGCACCAGGGCATCATCCTTCTAACCCGACATGTTCTAGCTAACCAAGAAGAGTCATTTTCAAATTTATGTCAAAAAAAAAAGCATCTATTCTGGCGAAGACTCTTGGGTTTGGACCAGCTGGCAAGGAGCAAAGGTCCTTCCCCGTTCTGCTCTCCAGGAGCATTCCCGTATCCCAGCAGTGGCGGAGTGCGCTCCGGGTTGGAGGCACAAGCTGCCGCCGGGACCATGGCCGAACACCATCCGGTTGACCCATTGGCTAATCCTTTCCCCTGGCGTCCCTGTGCTCTTGCTCACGTTAGCCTGAGCGCTCCACGAGCAGCCTAATGAACTCACCTGCTTAGGGAGCGCGCGCAGCAAGGCTGCAGCCCGCCGGCTCACCCAGCGCAGTGCCGGAGGCTGTTTGATCCGGTTCAGGAGAATCCCTATTAAAATCACAGCTGGTGTCTGCGCTGACTTATAAAAATGCCATCCCTTTGCTGCCAACCCAGTCTCACCTGGATGCCTGGGCACGTGGCACGTCGAGAACGAGGGATCGCTGAAGTGCACTAGCCGCTTTGCTCCGACCGCACGGGCTCAACCTTCCCACCAGCGGCTCCCGCTCCGGCCTCGTGCTCGGACACCCGCGGCCCGGGCGAAGCGGCAGGGCCGGGC
>VZSV01000208.1:549394-609525 GCA_013398735.1 Nothocercus julius | reverse complement strand
GACAAAAACAACCAGCCGAACCTGCCCCAAGGGCTGTGCCACGAGAACCAAAACGCCAGCACCTCCCTCCCCCCTCCCTGCTTCCCCTGCTTTTAGAAAGAAAGTCCCATCAAGTATTCAAAGTTTATTACAAGTGAACTGGAGATGACTTGGCATGAACGATCCATTCAATTAACAATATTCGGAGGAGGACGGGCAGCTCTCCCTTGGCTCTGACAACACTTAGCACATTAAGAGATGGAGGCCAGGACAGTTTGCATGGAAAAAATGCAACAGCCACCCCTCCACACGCACTGTAAAAACCAGCAGCTTTCCAGGACCGGGGAGGGGAGAACAACATCATGGAGGCGGGATTTGCTTTTACTTATTCCTCAAGTAACAGTCGGTGGCACAGCCCTAAGTGTCACAAACCCTTGGCTTTCCTTGAGCGGGTTTTCTCTTTAAATGGAAATTCAGACAGTATGTGAATCTATAGGGTTAAAACAAGTCAGTCTCTGGGGAGCGGAGCCTCAAAAGGGGCCGGCTGCCGTGGCAGAGCTGGTGTCGGGGAGCCCGTTTTCCTGGGCGTCCTGGGCCGAGGTGCTCGCCTGCCGCTGGGCCAGCGCTGAACTCGAGTGTTTGCACTTGGGTGAACCGCACTGACAGCTGAAGTATTTGCCTTTGATGTCCCAGAACCTGTCTCCGTAGTCAAAGCTGGAAGAGAGAGACAGACACAGGGGGTCACAGAAAAGAAGGGGCTAGAGCAAAAGGGATCAGCACACGTCAACACTGGGAGCTTGGGGTCGGAATTTGCTGGGAATTTGGGCCTTCACAGAGCTTCCCGGGAAGTGCTCTGTGGGATGCGGGGGACACTGCCTGGTACGCAGGGGGAGAGGGCCAAGCAGCCCAGGAGAACCAGAGCTTTGGTCCCTCTGTAAGATGAACAGGTTCAAGAGCTGGAAATTCAGGTGCAGGCAGCCTTGGCCCCTTGCTAAGGTCCCCTTTTCTCCATCAGGCTTTTCAGATCCACCTAGAGCCAAGCCCACACCGATTTCTGTTTTCTGTTTAAGCCCACTGCTGGACAGTGAAGCCACCCAACCCTGGCCCATTTACAGGCAGCAGAGCTGAGCAAGAGTTTCTCTATCACACCACAATGCTTCCTAGCCATAAATGCAAAAAAAAAGGGGGCAAAAATAACAGAGCAGAAGTAAACAAAGGGAAATTCAGCCCCTGGTCCCTTGGAAAAACAATTCAAGATGTGGACCTTAAACCCTGCCCATGGATCTGGGAAATGAAACCCACAATGACAATATGGGCACCTTCCCATGCATGGAAAAAACAATACCAGAGGGATCTGCCCTCTCAACAAAACGAGCACGTCAGAGGGCATGGAGGATTTCTTTTCCATGCCATGTGCAGGAAAGGTGCAAACCTGCACCCTGGGGTCCCTAGCAGGGCAGGAACACCTCTCTCTGCGGCTGCCATTAGGAGTTACTGTGAAGAGCAGCCTCCTGGTGACACCAGCTAGAGCATGAGGGACCAGGATCAGGTCAAGCCCTCTCGAAGGAGCTGCCCGTCTTAAGTGAAGGCTGAAGTGGATCCTGTCAGAGCACCAAGCGAGTCCCATCCGTGCTGCACACAGGATGCTACTTCACGTGGCCTGTGTCTCATCTGGGACGCGCTTCCTCAGACCTGCTCGCCCCGTTGGCCACATCCCCTCGCGCTGAACCAGCCGCTGGGTGCGAACACGGTCCTTCCCACCTGCCTCTCCTCCGCCTCGAAGGTGGAGCCACCCTCACCCAGGGTTCTGCCAAGCAGCAGCACCCAGAGGTGACCCAGCCGATGCTGAACAGCAGCTAGTGTTACAGCTCTGAGGTTTATGCACCCAACTTCAGGCTGTTTCAAAAAAGGTTGGGGGGAAGGGAGGTAAAAATAGTAAACGTGTCCCCCCCAGAAAAAAGATGGAACTGGAATAGAACATAATCAGCAACACAACTAGTCATTTTTCTCCGCATCTGAAATACAGAACAGGGATTTCTGCCCTAGCTCAGTGCAGCTCCACAGCACACTCAGAGCAGCGGTCCCCAAAGACCCCGCATCCCCAGGTCACCATTTCCACCTCTGCAAAGTCGTCAGGAAGCGGGCAGCACTTTGCTCATTCTGCCATGGAGGAGGACAGCACAGCAAAGGATGAGCCCACGGACTGCGGCTGCCGCCACGGTCTTTGCCTTGCCAAATGGACAAACCCCAGCACCTCACACTTGCAGGAAACTCTTCCCTACTGGTTTGCACAGTGCTTCCAAGTCCCTCCGGGCAGGAGGCAGCGCAGACACCCAGGAGGGAAGCTCGCCCACAGACTCCTGCGGACAGGCTGGCGTTGGCAGCACCACACACATGTAAGGCTGTGCCCCGGCCCGAACGGGTGCCGCCGCTCCTCAGGCAGCGCTCTGCCCCTGCGAAGGAAGGACCGTCTCCTCCCTTCCGTCCTCCCCTGGGCCAGGCGCCGGTGGGAAGGGCACCCCAGGGCGGTACCTACCCGATTTCCTCTCCGGCTTCTATACGCCTTGTGCTGAAGAAGGCGATCCTGGGAAAGCGGAGGTCCTGATGCGACATGAAGACCCGCACCGGGATGAGGTTTGGCTCACAGAGGTGGTTTATAAAGCGGCTGATGTTGCCATAGAAACGAGCATCTATGCAGTACACCTCTCCATCCTATAGGGAGGAACGTCGAATGTTCCGTTACATGAAGTTGTTTTTAGTATTATCACTGCTGTATGTTTAAACAACCAAGCAACAGGTCACCCCACTAACAGTCCAGAGAGCTTCAAGATGACGACAGACAGGGCAGACTTAAAGACACATACACACTTATATTAAACGGTACCCCAAAATACGATTTCTTTGCACACAGCACCGTGCCCTCACAAGCCCTAAGACCTTTGAAAACGCTCCTGACGTTAGCTGGCATGTCAGCTCTCCATGAACCTGCTGTTAACAGACCAGGCTGGTACAGGGGGATCTCTGTTCTGTGCAGACCAACACCGTACAGAGAGAAGCCACTGGATAGGGGGACCAGCAGCTGTTCTGTCCTCCTAATTGAACATGACAGCTAGGAAACACAAAGCCAGAGCCTGGAGAAAACATGGCTTTCTGCAGATAAAAGTGAAAGTGAGAACACAGAAATTCCCTCTCCAAAGTGCCCAGACAGCAGTAGTATTTTGTTTTCCTTGAAAATAAAAGAAACCCCCTCAAGGCTTTTTTATTCCAGCAGAGAATGACTGTGCAAAGCAGAGACTTTAATTACAGAAGCTAATTTCAGTTGCAGAGAGGCCAAAAGCAAAAAGATCCATTAGCAGTGCTCAAATTCCCTTTTGGGCAAGCACCTCGCAATCCTTAATGGACGAGCCGTGCCAGATTATACCATCCCACCGGTACAGGAGCCCAGGGAAACATTTCCCAGTGGCTGGGGGAGGTGTCATCCACATGGGCCCACACCACACTCGGGTGTTAGAGGCTCTAATTTTAATGGCAAGTCATTCTAATCACCCCCTCACTTTCATCCATGGAGATGCCACCTTCTTGGGTGAAGACAACATCACCCACTACTGTATCTCGTGACCACCTAGAAAGATTTGAGCTCCCCAGTGTGCAAGCTGAGATGCGCTGCTCAGGAAAGCAGCCAGCACTCTGCTGTGTTAACCAACACGAGCTGCTGAGGAGGACAGTTCCCAAAGCAAACTGCTTCCCACCTTGCTACAAGGATCTTGGGAAGTTCCGAGTCGCACAGTGGCAAGCAGAGAGGAAGAGCAGCAATCGTGAACCTGCTCTGGGCTGACACGAGGCTCCTGCTCAAGAGAACTGGAAGCAAAAGGGCCCTAGTGCCCTTTTTTTAAAAAAAAAAAATTTCTTTGTCACTAAGCTGACAACAAAAGAAAGACAAAAACTGTCCAGAATTCCTCTTGGAAGCCATCCTACTCCACCAAGTCTTCCGCTCACCTTTTTTTCCAAGGAAAGTCTGAAGTAATTACCTTACTTAAAAGCTTTAGATTGCTCTCTTCAGATCAGGATTTCTGTTATGGGGAAGCAGTGCTGGACAACCAGCAGCAGAACACGCTTCGAGTCCCTGCCTGGGGATCTAACAGATCCCTTCATAAGTGAACTTTTTTTTTAGTCTTTGAGTTCATTCATCAACTTCCTATTTTGAAGAAATTGCAAAGCTGCCAGTCAATGCAGCTGCAAACCTGCATTCTCCTACACACACGCCTGAATATCAAAAGCTGAACTCAGGATGCCCAAATGGTTTTGAGAGAGGAGGACCCTGCGATGGAAACCATTGCGGGCAGGCTGCAACACAGTGGCCAAACATTGGCAGACTTTGCTATTTTAACAACCGCAAAGCTTCAAACTCTTTCCATTTTGAATAAAAAGCAGCTAAGAAACAGTCCCCCTCCTTGCAAATTTTCAGACTGTGCTATATATCAAAATGGAGGCAAATACTGTCTCTGCTCCTGTGGAGCAGTGAGGCCACATTTTTTTTTAACCAAGCACCTTCAGCTATCATACCTTGTTGTCAAGGTCGAAGAGGTAGGAGTCCTCTTCACGGACATCTGCCTCGGAATCAGATATCAGCTCACCAACATATCTGCAGATAAACACGAAATGCAGAAATAAAGATGCCTGTGTGTCCACAAACCTGTGTTTAAACATCTCTTTCTTATATGTAAAGGTAAGAGAGAAAGATAGGGACACAGTTCAGTTACAAATCACAACCCGCAGTTTCAGCAGTGCAGGCCATTTCTGCTCCACGTAGGCAAGCTGAGCTTTGCCAGCTTACAGCAGTTAAAATCTGGGTCCAAACTCGAAGTCTTTTCAGGACAATTTCAGTATTAGAAATTGGTTTAACTCCCCCCAAAATTTACTTTTCCCAAGGACTCTGTCCAAGGATTCTGCTTCCTTTTGCCATTTTCTTAGCTGGCCAAAAGCAGAATAATCTGATTCTCCTTATGCCCACTGTCAGACTCGTGCCCTGGGGCTCTCCTAAACAATACTGCAATGTTTGTGCTGTTTACGCCCCAAAGCAAACTGTTTGTCTCTGTTCTTCCAGCACATTTTGACTGACTGCATATGCTACTTACCTGAAAAAGTCTTTTTTTTTTTTTTTTTAAATGCAGTTTAAATGTGAGCTTTAACCTGACTCAAGAGCATCCCTCGAAAGATGTAGGCTTCTTTCTCACCCCTTTCAAACAAGAATAAACCAGAGCTGTGGCCTAGCAACCGCAGCCATAAAACCAGGCACAGTGCGGATCACGATCAGACCCTCCAAGCACCGTGAAACTCGCTCCCGGCCTGGCCGGCTGCAAAGGGCTAAATTCACGCAGCATCTTTCATGCTCCGGCCATGAGCCCTGGTTACAGAGCAGTCCCTCTCGCACTGCTGCTCCCACACTTGTCTCTCTCCTCCTCAGCTGCCTCACAGCTTCGGAGTGTTTTCTACTCAACAGCTCCTGCCCTCTTGAGCTTGCAACCGAAGTATGAGACACGAGAGGACAGGGAGAGTCAGAGGGAGGGAGACAAGAAAGAGGCAACAGCAGAGTAGATTCTGGCACATAACTGAAGCTTTCCTGGGCTTTAACGCAACAGTAATTAATAACAAGCACAGGATTCACAAAACAAAGAAATACTCTTTGCAGCATCAGCAGAGCCTTGCATGATAGCAGCCATTATAACAGCCTTCTCTTTTAGCTTTCAAAGCATTTCAGAAGTGTTAACCAACCATATCCATTTCCCCCCGGGGCTCAAGGCAGCATTTAGCTCCAGGGCTTAGGAAGAGGACAGCCATGAAACATTAGCCCAGGGAGGCTTAATGCCCTCTGTGAGAAGGGTTCGCTGGGCTGCAGCTCCCAAACCACTGCGGCGCCAGAGCAGGAGGTGCTGCCTTCGTGTGTAAATCTATGGTTTGCCCCCACTGCACCTTGTTATTTATTAAGCACTCCCGTAAGGCTGCAGCATTACTGGAATTCATGTGCTCAGTGGTGACCTGAAGCAATAGGAAGATTATGGCCAGAGAGGGAGAATTGTAGCACAACACAGGAGCCAAGGGCAGGCAAGGAACAGCTGAATACGCTGCATGATAAGGCATTTTGTTTAGGGAGAGTCACTTTGGGTTACAGTGCACTGATACAAGAAAACACAACCTAAAAGCTGTTGTTTAGATGATCCTTTAAAGATCATTCCAGCAACTCATCTCCCTTCCAAACAGGGCTTACAAATACACACGGTTCCCTTATTTCCAAGGTCCAAAATGAGGGAAGGAATTGCAAGAGTTACATGTTCCTCCTGCAGAACAGAGCAGGAGCATCAACCCCTTCATTTCAGACCTCCTGAAGTCAAGACAGAGCTTTTCTTCTCCACCAAGACACTCACCACAAGTGCTGATAGGAGGTATCTACACCACTCAGAGCTTTACAGTGTCTCATCTCTGCAAGCCCTGAGCACACTGCATGCAAAAATCAAGAGCAGCGAGAAGTCCCCAGCACAAGCTCCAGCATTTCTCTTGATCTGGCATAGGTGAAGGTGGCCTGCTGCTCCTCTGATGCAGGTGTGGCAAAAATACCCAGCTCGATTCACATAGTCTCTCTCTGGTACATCACTTTTTGTACAGAAACAACATATTTGGAAACAAGGATCTTCTGAGAGGGTAAACGTGTGAACCACAAACCACCACTACGGGGTAAGGAGCAGAGCAGGACCTCACAGACCTCTGCTTTCTGCATCCCACTAACTCAAAGGCTCTCCAGTGGAAGCGCTTAACCAGCTGTAGCACTGCTATTACTTAACGCACAAACATAACCACGGCAGACTGGAAACAACACCCAGCAATGGTTAGCACCAGATGAGCAATAACCAATCCTGCAGAAGGCCGGGGAGAAAAGCCGCCCTGAGCACCCAGCTTTCCCGTGCGCACGCAAGCAGAGCACGGAGGGGCCGACCCTGCTGCGTCCCCAGGCTGAGCCGCAGCCGCAGGGCCGCACGGGATGCACTTTGCCAAGCGGCGTCGGGCAGCTCTGCTCACACCACGGCCGTGGCGGCCTCGGGACAAGTGTGCACGGCTGTCCAGCAGCTGCTGAGCATTGTTGACTGCTGGGCCCTGCCAGCGACACAGGCTGCAACCAGCAATGCAAGGGGAAGCACTTCAGAGTGGCCACGAAGAGAAGCCGAAAGGCATCTGAAGCAGAGGGCAGGTTGGAAACGTGTGAGCAGGGTGAGGAAAGCATCTGCATGTGCTGTCTGGACAGGCGCTGTGGACCAGAGGAGTTTTGCAAAATAAAAGCTTTGCAGCTATTCTGGAATTACTCCCCATGTATGTGTACACATAAAATTATGGAATAAAAGTAATTCTTATGCCAAAACATTGAGCATCCTTCCAAAAGCAGAGTAATACTTCCAGTTCCTGAACCAGCCATTCAGGGTGCTGCTCCGGACAGTCCATGCAAAATGCTGGGCCCCGAGAGCTGATCCTGAGAACTGCTGCGTACAGAGAGCCCCCAAGCACTGCAAACACCGGTGCTGGGTTAACAGAGATGAGGAAAAGAAGGTGGCTACAGGCTGCATATAAGAAAACACAGTTCGGAAATCAGTGCAGTCAGGTTAAAGAGGAGGGAAAGTTTGGAGCTGGTGAGTTGTGCAAGTGATGGGGACATGCGTGAGAGCGACGGGGACAAGGATGTGCCTGGGCACGGCCCAGAGCTGTTCAGTTCGTTAGCACACGGCTCATTTAGGTAACGAAGGTGGCAGCAGCTCCTGGCAGGCGCCAAGGGAAGAGTTAAGTGCCCTTGTGAAGCCCATGGGCTCTGGCGCCAGGTGCAAGGCGCCCATTGGCACTAACTACACAGTGCGCACAACGGCTTCCTTGGGCCACCTCGTAGAACTCTTCATTCCCCTTTCCTGTTCACATTCCAGGAGGGCTGGGTAAAGCGTGGGCCTTGTTTCTCTAGGAGCAGAGCTTGCTGCAGCACGACACAGGCTTTTCCAGACTTAACAGGGAGCTCCACCTGAACACAGGTTTTAGATGCTCCTCACAAACAGCCTGGCTTTCAGTTTTACCTCTGGAAAAAAAAAACATTTACAGTCTGTGTCTCCGAACTAAAGTTGTCATGGAAGAAATACCTGTTGATCTACTGTGGAGGGGATTTCCCCTCCTCTTTCCCTTTTAGCAAATCTGCAATGAGTTTTAGCTAATCCTCCACATACAGAGGACAGGAGTCTGGCCTTACCATCTTAACTGACTGTAAGATCCAATGAAGACGACACTTTCCAAAATATTTAATAAATTACAGACAACACTTTTAAGACCTAAGAAACCACAGGGTTCAATGGCAGTTTTTTTCCATTAGACATAAATCTTTATATTTTTGTCCTTAAGTACTTTATTGAATCAGGGCCTAGGCATGTGCTGAAAGCCAAATGCTTCAGTGTTTTGCTGAATCAAACTAAAACCAGAGCTGTGACACTGGAAAACCTTTTGATAAGTCGGTATTAAACAGAAATGGTCCAGTAAAAAATAAAATAAAATAAGTCCCCAATTCCTTTGACCTCTTAAGGGTCACATAGCCATGACAAACACAGAGCTTGAGCATGACATTTTCAGCACAAACTGAATGCATTTTTCCCCATTCCTGTTCTTCGCAGGGTCACACTGAGCCCACAAACACAAGCTGACTGCAGATCCCAGCAAGATGGAGAGGGGTGGAGAAAGCTCTGCGATAGAAGGTAACAAGACAAACAGAGCAGGAAATGGAATTAAAAAATTGAGGGTAGACAGCTCTGCCTGATGCCAATTTGATTTACATGAAAATCATGTAAATCCTTAACAAGGAGCAAAGCACAATCCAGCCAGGCCCTTGGGAAGTAACGTCTTTGCTGGAGCTAATGAAAGCTGAATAACTTACTCGCACACAAAGGTTCCCAGTGGAATGTCTTGCATCGTTCGCACACCCCAGCCCATCTTTTGTGTCCGATAAAGCTGTAATCGAGTCCTGCAAAACAGGAAGGAAAGTGCAGTTAATGGCAGCAGATGCAGAAAAGACAACAAACTTCTGGGGAGGCAAGGGCAGAAATAGCAAATTTCAGGGAGCAAGAGCTGCGTTCCGAGGCTGACTTGCATGCACAAGGCCTGTCTCGCTGCCACCCGCTCCCGGCAAGGACACGCTCAGGGAGAACAGGCTGGGCGGAGGGCTGCTGTCACTAGCCCTCCATCCCAGCTGTACTTCATGTGCTCCGGGCAAACCAGTAGCTGGGGAAGAGGCCTGGGAGCGGTGCTGTGTTGTCACACCCCTGGTGCTTCACCTGTAGGACATCTGAACCAACCCTTCCCTTTTGCACCCGTCCCTGGTGTTCAGTGCAAGGAAGGGAAGGCAGAGAGGGAACTCTGTGCTGCAGCTCTACAGGGAGGTGCTGCAGCAGGAAGGAGGGGAACGCCAGGCGACCGGAGAACACCCTGAGCTAAGTGCTCGGATCCCTCTGCCCTCGGCAGGGGCCAGTGCATTTAGCAGCTCCATCATGTCCAGCTCCCTGGCTGAAAGACAAGGAAGAAATTCTGCAACTTGAAACTTCTTGGTATAATAGCTGCTCTGTGGAATTTTACTGATATAGTTTATAGGCAAAGCAACAATCCTGTAAGTCATTTTGCCCCCTGCTCAGCCAGAGCCTGAGTTAAGTGCAGGATGAACAATCTCCAGGGCTAGGGAATGCTCTCTCCCCACTAGGGAACCAAAACCCAATGTGGTTATTGGAATAAAGAGAAATCTGATGTTCACCTTAACTTCCCCCTGTTGCTTTTTCCAGCATTTTCCTCCTCTTCCTCCCACCCATTCCTTCCCTCTTTGCACTGCCAGCTCCCGCCCTGCTCCCCGGGCTGCACCAGCCGCCCATGCTGGGAACTGCCGCCCTCCAAGGACCCGTTTCCAGCGCCGCCTTCCAGGCGTGCAGCAGCCTCCCCTCTCCCACCTCCTTGGCCAGCAGCAAAATGAAACACGCAGCCGAGCGCGGACACCAGCCCTCCTGCCAGGGACGACAGACCCAGCAGAGGGGCTGCAACTCGGCCGCAGGCTCCAGGTCAAGCTCCAGACAGGAGCAAGTCCCCCCAAGGAGGCAGGGCAAACGCTGCAGGCCTCGCTTCAGGCCAAGCACCGGGAGCCTTCCCTGATGACTCCCCCCGGAGCGACGCCAGCTCTGCCAGGCAGCCGGCACGAGCTTCCCGACAGCCCCGCTCTCCTGGGCTCGGGACTGGGCTCCCAACCTTCACGGTTTCTCACAGAGAAACTTTAGGAAGCAAAAAATGCCAAAGCAACAGATCTAATTATACAGCTCCTAAATGAACACCCACATATACACTGGAGGAGCTTGGCAGAGAAAACCAGAGAGGGGTAAATTTCTGCAGAAACACATCAAACCTTTTTCTAATTTATTTTTAGCATTGCAAAATGTCATTGAAACTGCAAAGTTTGCAGAAAAGTGTGGTCAGTACTATAAAAAAAATTTGAAAGAGTCATTTTTCCAGTAGGACTCTGTAGAAATCAGTCCTCTTACATTTAATATAGTGGCTAGCTTCTCCAAAGTAAAGCTCCAAAACAAAACACTTTAATTGATATTTTTGCACCAAAATAAAAATTGCCTGATCTGCAGCAGTAAGGGCAATGGGTATTCAAGTATCCAGTTCACAGGGAGTCAGACCACTCCCCTGGAAACTTTAAGAAGATAAGTCTGTGTACGCTGGCCCATGTTTCTCATACAAACCACTCATTTATAATATTTTCAGAATCAAGGCTTTAGGTTTTCTGTTCTCCCAATTTTATTGTCTTCGGAGATCTCCATCAGAAAAGTTGCGTGTAGGCTGTTTCATGCAAACCCACAAGGCACTTACATTTTATGGTCAGGCTGACTAAAAAATACCACAGTTCCCATGTGACAGGGACAGTGGCAGGGTGGGAATCTTAACTGATCTCATCAACCCGCTCCTGCTTCGCTCCCGCCAGCGGCATAGGGGCACTCGCTCTGCTTCCCCCAACTCTGTGGCAGCACCCGCCCCCTTTCTGTCTCATCTTGGCAAGTCCTGGCTTTTATGGGCTTAAAGATGAGCTGAGAACAGAGAGGCAGCAAGCCCCGGGGTTTGGTGGTTCCCAAGGGGAGCTGTACCGGGCTACTCCCACTCACCTGAGCCCGTTCTGCACCACCCGGTTGCGGCAGGTTCGCCAGCACGAGCACGCGTGATTGCACTCGAAGATCAGCGGCGGCTCAGCCATGTTGAACTCGGGCAGGAGGCGACCGTCCTGAGGAGGAGATGCATTCAAGACTGGGTTAGTTTGCTGCTCCTGCGACCCTTCCAAACCAGATGCAGCCACAGCAGATTTCCCCCAAGTGTAATACAGGCTGCAGAAACATAACGTGGATGCATGGCCCAGCCTCCCCAAACACAGTCAAGATCCCAGCTACTTGAGGAGGCTTTGCTGCACCTCAACAGTGGTGCATTCATTGGCATCAGAAAAGGGACTGGCTTGATTCTGTTGCCTGGCATCACCCTACACAGCAGCCAAAATCTTAAGAGCGCTGTGCCAAATCCAGCAGCTGTCATTACCATCATTCTGCAGGGCTGGAGGGGAGCGCAAGGGGTTAGTCTGTCTCTAGGATAAGGCCTAAACTTCCATTTTACCTGGTACACTGAAGTTTTGTGAACCACTTTTCTCTCCCCCAAAAAGCTACAATTCAACTATGTACCAACCACAAAGAATTAAGAAAGTGCCAGTCACAGTTCATCATATTTAACAACTTTGGCTTTAAGGGCTCAAACAGTGCCATCGCCTATTAACATGTAAACAGGATGGCTACAAAGCAAAGAAAGATGCCAACATTTCCCCTGGGAGAAACCCTCAAAACCTCCCTGGAGGATTCAAGCATACTTACTCACAACAAACCAGCCTTCTGGCAAGACTGCAGTTAAAATGTATTTACTCTGCCTTCATCATGAAGGATCAAAATAAATAAAAAGCAAGCAAAATCCCCTTAGTACCCTCCCTCTGTTCACATATTACCACGTTTCCTGTGTTGCTCTGAAATGGAAGCTGGTTTCACGCACGGATTATTAAACGCGCTCCATCACATGGGTGTAATTAACGGCTCAGTTGGCATGGCAGTAACACAAACAAGTAACATGAAAAAGCTTCCCTGAGTAGGCATTTTGTTGTTGTTTTATCACATATGTCTCAAAGCTGAGACTACAATGGGAGGCACTTTTAACCAAAATGAGGAGTTGCACAAGGAATTGTACTTAAGGTACTACTACAAATGATGAATTTTGCAAAATCCAGTTTACAAACATTGGTCTAACCAAACATGAAGTTGTGTGTCCTCACCTTATCATACCAGCAACGCATACTGAGTTGGCCACACATACAGTTACTGGAGGAGCAGTCATCTATACATACACAATACTGCAAGAGACAAAAAAGGGATTAAATCGAAGCCATTCAGGTATAACTGAATGAGTAACTTCTGGAATTGGGCCAGACAGAAAACAAGTCTTCATCTTCTCCTGCCTCTTGCTGGAATGCCTTTCAAGCACCTCCAAAAGACGCCCTGGCTGCAGCTCATTGGCCAGTACAATAATCAGTCTCAAGGGCTCAGTGCAATTTTTACTCATTTCTTTAGTTCTGTGTGGACTGAACACCAAAGGACTCCAGCGTGCAGGAAGGGGTGGCATACTGAGATATGGAGCCATCGTCTCTCATGGGCGAGAGTGCCCTAGTTCTACTCATCTTCCTCCCTGCCCTATGAGCTGCAATGGACAACAAAAGCTCGGAGGGGAGCCCAGAGGTGGGAGATGATACAATGATACATCTCATATAACTCCAGCTGCTTGCCTCTTCCTACATGGCCCTCCAGCTGGCTGCTTCTCCTCAGCCCTGGTGAGGCCACACCTGGAGCACTGTGTCCAGTGCTGGGCTCCCCAGTTCAAGAGGGATGCGGAGCTGCTGGAAAGAGTCCAGCGCAGGGCTACGAGGATGATCAGGGACCTGGAGCATCTATGAGGAAAGACTGAGAGAGCTGGGCCTGTTCAGCCTGGAGAAGAGAAGGCTGACCCGGGATCTCATCAGTGTCTATAAGTACCTAAAGGGAGGGAGGGAGGAGGATGGGGCAGCCTCTTTTCAATGGTGGTCAGCGATAGGACAAGAGGAAACGGCCACAAACCGAAGCACCAAAAGCTCCACGGGAACTTAAGGAAAAATTTCTTTAGAGAGTGTCAGAGCACCAGAACAGGTTGCCCAGAGAGGTTATGGAGTCTCCTTGCCTGGAGATCTTCAAAACCCGCTGGGATGCAGTCCTGTGTCACATGCTGTAGGTGACCCAGTTTGGACTAGATGATCTCTTAGAGGTCCCTTCCAACCTTAACGATTCTATGATTCTTCCCCAGCAGGCCCCAAGCCCACATCATCCCACTGCCAGCTACAAAACACATCTTGGCCATGGGAAGTTCATTTCAGCTCCTTGAGAGCTGCGCCCGGTGATGAGTCACCCAAGTTCTGCACTTTCCCACCTCCGCTTTCGCAGCTTGGCCTGTTGAGCATTCTCAGTATCAAAATAACCCTAGACATGCAGTCACTAGGAAGACAGCATGGAATTGGCCACGTGTGAAGGGTTCATGGCAACTGTGTCCAGCAGATAGGTTACTGGCCACCAGGACAGTGGCACAGTCCTCTAGATACTGCAGACAGTGACTATCTCCATGGCATATGAGAAACATCATAGCAAGAAAAAGCCATGAGCAACACTGCATTATTACTACCACAGACTACAAACTTGTTTGCCCTACAGTTTCTGTAATCAGAAGGTCTCCAAACAATTCGGTCACTCTCTACATCCACAATAAAGGAAAGAGATAAACAGGAGCCACTTCAGCCAGTCCCAGGTGGCTGATGCCGCGTCTCCAGCACATGGTTGAGCACAGAGGTTAGTTAAACCCAGGAATGGAAGCAAAACAGAATCCTATCTCCTACAGCAAGAGCTGCAGGAGTTCAGAAGTAAAACTTAAGTGAAGTTTGACAGAAATATTAGGACTAGACATTCCTAATATGAACAAAGGACCAACTTATTAGTGTACATATAAAGTATATATAGTATATATAAACCGGGGAAGTACCCCCAAATCCCTCTTTTCTATGATCCCATCCTGAGAGCTGAAGAGGGTCTGTTCTCTGAGCACTGAACCTACAACATTTCTAAATGCACACACCAGGAAAAAAGAAAAAAAAAAAAGAAGAAGAAATCGGGCATTTACCCAATCCCTCACCTGTAAATGGGTGATGTTTCTATCAATGTCCATTGGGGAGGTGACACAGTTCTGTGAAACGTATTTGTAGTTGCTGGGACAAGGCTCACTGTCCACTGAATTGACGCAGGGAATTGGGATCCTCTCGTAACCCCGGGCGATGTCTCTGTTGGTGGGAGAAAGAGAACTGTCACTTTACACAAGAAAAAGCACAGCTACCCCAAACAAGGGCCATTCAAATGCTATCCCGGGGCACAATTACTGTTTTCCATCACTCAACATTCAGAGCTTGAAAGCAATTCACATGAAAACTGAGTTAATCTTTTTTTTTTTTTTTTTTCTGTTTTTCATCCTGCCTTAGAGAATGTTCTTTGTGCTTCTGAATATTTCTGTTTGGATGATGAATTAACAAACTACATCATGGATCTGCATGCATCTAACTCTTGCTAAACTCCGACTGACCTTCATACCAGCCCCACAAACTAAGCATATACTTAAATCCTTTCTTAAACCAGGTTTTTGGCCTCTCCCTTGGCAGAGCTGTATTTTATGACCCACAAGCAAAGCCAGCTGGATTCTCACCTGCTCACTACCTTCTCTATCTGGGCAGGCTTCTCAGTAGATGATTCTTTGAGAGTCTTGTTCATCTGTAGAGCCACCCAGACCTGAGAGTTAAGGCTGGAGCACTGCAGTGGAGTCTCACCCTCCTTGTTCTTTAAAGTAACATCCGAGCCACGGGAAAGAAAGAGACTGCAAAACAGCAACAAAGGATGAGCATCCCCAAGAGAAACTGTGCAAGGGGAAGAGCAGTTGAATCACGTTCTCCAGCCAGTCCTTAAGGGACTAGGAAGAATCTGTAACAGCGAATAATCACCTAAGTTTTCTGTATTAGGCATGGTTCACCTAATCCTTCTCCTTGAAGGGGCTGGCAAAAGCAAGAGAAGCTCTAGCACTCCGAGGGCTCAGGGCAAATCTCACCTCGCTTCAGGCAGGACACTGGCTTGCTGGTAACCAGCCTCACTTCCAACAGACTGGAAACTCTCTCTGGCACATGTGGAAAGGCACATGTGGGAAAAGGAGGCCAAAAATGGAAGAGTCCCATTGGAAATTGGTAAGGGGCTTGTCCCTTTCTTATACTCACCAGCTCTCAAGAGCAAACAGACTGAATTTACTCAGAGTAGTGACCAAATGAAGAAAAACCCTCTGATGCCATGTTAGCAAAAAAGCTTTGCCTTATACCTTTTGTGCTGAGGTGCCACGCTAGGCTCAGCCCCTCAAGCCTTCTGCTCAAGAGCCCGGGCCTAGCCCATGTTTTGCTTGATCTTTTTACACCAGCTCTAGCAGCAGGAAGCAATCTTGGTGTGACCATGCATTAAAATAACATCCATCTGAAGACCTATTTCTGCTTTGAGAGGAGGGAAAAAAGGGCAAGCAAGAATCAAACGCCCAGTATTTCAGACCCACCACATGTAGGAACAGGTCAGGAGGAGGTCCCAGTTTTGGCTCATGTTTAAGGGCCAAAGTGTTTCCAAGTCTCTCCAGAGCTTGTCCTCTGGCACCCGGACACAGCAGAGTGACCAGAGGAAGGGAGGGAAGCGCCGGGGCTGGAGCTGTACTTACACGACACACTCGTAGCGGTTCTCCCTGGCCGCAATGTGCAAGGGTGAGTCTCCATGAATATTCACTGCATGTAAATCACATTTAGCAGCCAACAATATCTCCGCTATGTCAACGCAGCCAGAAAAAGCAGCCCAGTGCAAACAAATATTTTCCTCCTGCAGGAGAAGAAAACAGAGTACAGGCTGTTGAGTGCATTAAAATCCAATCGCTTTGGGACTTCACCATCTTTCTGCTCTGCATCTGGCACATTCAACATGTGCCTCGACTTCTCCCTCAGTAGACTGCTCATTCAAGCTGGAACTACAGAGGCGGCAGGGAATCCTCTGCACAGACAGGTGGGGAGTTCTCACTCAGGCCGCCTCCACGCACGGAGGACGGGGAGGCTGCACTCAAAGCCGCCCATGGTCTCCCTTACGCAAGCAGGCAAACTGCCTGTCTCTGAGCCACCGAACACCCTGGATCACTCCACACGAGAGGTGGCAGACAGAAACAAACCCACAGCAAAAGGCTAGAGGCCGAGCTATCCAGGCCAGACGTGCAGCCAGGCCGCATATCTCCCCACGCTGGAAAATGAAAAAGAGGGGAAAAAAGAGCCTGCCAAGAAAGAGCTGTAGAGAACACAAGCTGTAGGGTACATGAAGGTGCTAGAAAAGTGAACCAGCAGCCACAGGCAAAGCAATCAATCCGACTTCAGGCATCTCTTAAATACTGCATGTACTCATCTCTCACTAACAGCAGCACTAGAAATAGCTGAACACTCATCTTTTTGATAGAGATATTTTAAGCAATGATACTCTGTTTTTTGTTACAGTGCGATTTGCAGCACACTTTAAAATCCTTCCACATGACAAACTCTAAAGATGCCAATTAGAACAGTGCACTGGTAGTAATGATCACCTATCTTTTTTTTTCTTTTTCACAGGAAAGCAAAAACAAAGCACATCCTTCAGCCATAGTCATTGCACCTTAACTTAGATCTTTCCTTAAACAAGGGAGCTATTAATATACATTAATATGCCTGGAATGAAAAAAAAAAAATATATATATATATATATATATATAAAAAATATATACACACACACACATGCACACACACACGCACACACACACACTTGGAATATATGCTGAGCTGGTGAGGGGAACCTTTTTCTATATGGCTTCTGCCTCCCATTACCAATCTAAAGGAGAGAAAAAAAAAAAAAAAAAAAAAGGCAGATTGCACACCAAATGCTGCAGCCCAGACAGGTTACCCACAGAACACACATCCAGATTCCCTTCCTTTGCTTTACATCAACTCCTGCCTAACAGCAGCGTAATTACAATCAATCGTGTTTCTCCCAGAGTGGGATGTTTCTCAGGCCGAGTAACGCTGCTCCTTAACGACTGCAATCAGGGGACACCAAATGGCAGCTCCAGTGACAGATACGCGATACCTACACCTGCCAGGAGGATATTTTTCTGGCGAGTAAATTGTTGACTAAGATGAATTTCATCATTTAATATATGACCCAGTAGTTGGTAGCCACAGACTTCTGGAACAGATCAGACAAGTCGCTCTTTTTCAGAGTTGGTATTAGGGCACTGCAATAATGCAACAATCCCAAAAGTCAAGTCCCACTGACTTTTACTCTTAGGGTAGGGATCTGTGCCAGACCAGGACCTGCCTTGGAACTACTGAAGTCACCAAGAAACAGAGGTTCCTCCGGAGATGGGACTTTCAGGCTACAGAAGATGACTCCTTGGGAGAAGCTAGAACAATTTCTGAGCACAGTGACTTAAAAAGCCAGGATCTCTTCCTGCCAGCAGCAAACAGACAGAAAGGTATTTGGGGAAACAAATGCAACACAGCTGCTTATATCCAGAAATGGACTAGCAGCCCTGGACAAGAGAACATGCTGCCCTGGGGCATGCTAGAGGGTGAACTGAAGGCAGGGGAGGCACTTCACTGCAAACTTAGTGAGCAGAGAGCGGTGAGGCGAGTTACCCCTCCTTTATCCAACTACCTCACACCTCCCTCATGCAAAAGCCTGGAGTAGCTCATCTCACCCTGGTTCGCACCCAAACCTACCTTGTGGTATTTCTGCGGTTTCAATAACTTTAGAGCCAAGTGAAAAAAATGAGAAAGATACTAGGAAAAACAGAAAAGCAGTAGTGCTGATAAAATGTGTCTCCTCTATAGAAGCCTGGATGCTCTCTCCTTTCTTCCCAGTATCTCCATTGTCACTGCCTCATAGCTTATCTCTGTCTTTGAAAAAGGCCAGCAGAGTAGACTTTCAAAGCTGCCGAGTCGGCCTCACTTGCAGCCAGACTGCCTAAGCTATGCAGTATTTCCCATCATAAAGCAGAAATTACAGAAGTGAAGAGCAGGTCAAGAGCAAGCTCAAGCCTGAAGATCTGCAGCAAAAGGCCTTCTTACCAACCAGCAGGGGTTCTTCCTAGAGCATGGGGGGAATATTCTCCCACTAGGCACTGTTCACCCACCATCCCTAAATCACCTGTGTCAAGGGACCACTGGGCCTCCCTGCACTGAACCTGCAAACTGTGTTCTTGACTGCTCATTTGATTTTTAAACGAGACTGTGGATTTCTGAAAAGGATTCCAGGAAGAGCCTTACATTGTCTCGAATGTTGATGTCCGACCCCTTCGCAAGCAGCAGCTTCACCAGCTCAATATGCTTGTATTCAGTGGCCCAGATCATAGGCGTCCAGCCTCCATCGTCCTGGGGAGGGAAAGGAGAGGATGAGACACACAGAACAATACGGTCTCTTGTTGAGTACAAGCCCCTTGGCAGCCACAGGTTGCACCTTGCTTAAGAGCCACAAACCCCTTCCTTTGTCCCGCCACACCACTTCACACTGTTGCAGAGAAAGGTCCCTGAGGCTCCTGCGGAGCCCAGCAAGATCTGAATCAATCCACTTCAGCAGACTCCGAGTTTATTTGCAGCTCAGCACATTGCCAATGGATCTCCAGGGTGTTCAAACACAGCTGACTGACCAAAAGGCACAACAAGCACTCAGCTTATGTAAAAGCTCGTACAAAAGACCACGGAGCAGTCCGGTAGAGCTGGCCTTCCCCAAGCAGTGCCTCACCTTGTAGCCAGACCTCAGTCACCCCAGCTAGACCCTGGTCACCAAAGCAGGTGAGTAATGGGGCAGTGACTCATGGACCCTGGAAAAAAAATCAGGCTCTGCAGAAACATTCAAGGTCGAGAAACTGTAAACGGAGGCACACGGAAGACAAGTTTCTGTGGGGTCAGCAGGGGAGAATGCCTTCTCCAGCAAGGCAGCACAGGGCTCTCACACGACAGACTTGCCCAGTAGCAGGACTGCATTTGAGTAAGCACTGTCTAGACAGCATTTTGGTAATTTTCTTTGGGTCAGGTGTCTGACCCAAGAAAAACAGCTTCTGTGACCTGTACGAAGTCTTTACCTGGCAGTTGACATCCATCTGCCCATTGGAGAGAAGGTACTGAACTACATCGTAGTGCCCCTTCTTGGCAGCCAAGTGCAGACACGTGGATCCCTCCGCGTCCTGGACACAATCACAGAACAAACATTCAGGGAACAAGACCTCTTGGCACCTCTCCTGTCTACACAACCATAATGATGCTCAGCAGCTTCAGGGAGACAAGTTCACGACTCCGAAAGCCTCCAGGGCGCTGCACGTGCACGAGCAGTGGGGCAGAGGGCTGCACTGCACAGGGACAGAAAGGCAGAGTCCCCAACATGCCTGTGCTCGTGTACTGAGATGTAACACAGCAGTGACGGTTGGAAAGAATAATGCCTTTGGGAGCTCTGAATACAGAGTCTGGTGTAGATGGACGGGCTGGGGCTCTGAGTCATGATGGAGACACTCCCACACTAGCACCAAAAATCCTGGCTGGAGTCTGATTTTTATCAGACATTTATATCCTATGAGCTTAGTGCATAGGCAGGCCCAAAGACCAGGAAATAAAAGGAGAAAATGAGAGACATTGCTCCAAGCGGAGAACATGGCTCAGAGCTAAGGAGCAACTCCCTGAGTGAGCACAGAAAGTTTCAGGTCAGGGATCACCCTCAGTGAGCTCCCTGGGGCAAGCAAGCTCTCCCTCAGGCGCCAGACACACCTCTGAGTAACACCAAGGCTTTCCCCTTAGACCAGTGTGAGACAAGGGCAGCTTCTCAACCTTATGAAGAGCAGATGTATCTTAAAATGAAGGTTCTGAGTGGGGCTGTTATGTCCTATTGGCAGGACCAGCACCAGGACCTCAGGGCTCCGAGAAGCCTCCAGCCCTTGTTGTGCTGTTCTCACCGTCCCTGTGTGCCACCCAGTCCTGCTGCTCCAGGCTGGACACACAAGACATTCACAGTCAAATGGCTGGTTTTTCATGGAAATGGCTGGAACCAATTCTATACTGCAAGGTTCCTCCTTGCAAAACATGACTAATTTGGTACAAGGAATTAATTAACATAATAAACTAGTCTAGACTTTAGAAGTTATTACAGTGATCTCAGGCTTCTAATTTGCTTCTGTAAGCTCAAGATTCTTCCTTCCCTGAGCCCTCCGAAGCAAAAACCTTCTTTTCTCTTTGCCATGAATAAACGGGCTGAGAGGCGTCTGTGTTGCTCCAGGACGCTCAGCACAGTGGCTAGCAGGAACCCACAGGTGTTAGCCCTTTCCCCCTTCCTGGGGGGATCCAGCTTCCTGAAACACTATCCCAAGGCTCGCGGGTGGGCTGCATTTCAGAGCTCATGCAATCCCCTTGGCCCCAACCTGCTCCTCAGAACAGAGCAGCCTGGCCCCGCTGCTCGAGGAGCCAGCGGGGGCAGCTTGCAACAACACAAGGTTCAGGCGGGGAGGGTTCCTGTGCTACAAATAGCATCTGATTTATGGGACTAATAAATGATCTGTGTATTTTCCAAGACTGCAAAGCAACCACAGCATGTTAAAGGCAAACAGACAGCTGCATTTTATTGTATTTGTTTAAATTAAAGGGTAGGGAGTTTGAAGATGGTGTCCAATTTTGTCACTGCAGCAGGACACGAAAAAAAATGCACATCAGGCCTTTGGAAAGCAAAGCTTCCTCTGCCACTTTTGCTGGCTTTGCAAGCATCTAATTACCAGCACATTTTAAAATGTCACCCCCAAAAGCTCATTAGAGTATGTAGAGAAGGAAACCTCAAAATCAGTAAACCCCAAAATCATCGCCATGGTTTTGTGGCACTAGGATCTAGAGACTCTGCACAAGATCCCACATCAGCTACTGGGGGTGCAGCAAGCTCACGCAGCAAGTGACAGCGCTTGCCCCCAGCTGCTCACAGCTGGCCCACTGCATCACTGAAACGACACTAGCAGCAACCACTGCCTCGCCAAGCCTTTGCTCCCGAGGCAGGCAAGCCCATCTCCCCTCTTCCTGTGCACTTCCCACCAAGACTTAAAACCTCTCAAGAAATAAAAGGTTGACAGAGGTTTCCTCAGGGGAAAAGATAAGGAACAAACTGCTACCTTAGGATCTACTAGCGCTCCAGCCTTGATAAGGTATTTCACAGTTTCCAGGTGGTTGTTTTCTGCTGCTTCCATCAGTGGAGTCCGCTGGTCCTCCGAGCAGGTGTCTATATTGGCACCAGCCTGTTAAGAGGACAAGGCAGATACAAGAACTATTAAAACCATTGCTGTTACGCACAGGAAGGACATGGGAATATAGATTTAGCAGCAGTTTTTTTCTGAAATTTAGCCATATAGAGGAGGAAAGGAAAGAGAAAAAAATAAGACAGGAAAGAAGGCAGACAAACTTCACCTGGCCTGGAAAGCAATATACCCCACTCGCCCTCCCTCCTGCCTTCAACAGCCAATAACCAGGGCATGACGAAGCCCACAGCTGGTGTCAAACAGCTCTTGTTATTAATTCATCCTGGACCGCTGCTTTCTGGATATTACATGTATACTTCCTAAGAGAAAAGAAGAAAAAGAAAAAAACAACCTCCTCCTTATTCCAGAAGCTTTTTTTTTCCCCAGATATTTCATTTCTACACAAGGAACAAAACAACTAGTTCTTCCCACCATCACAAGCAGTTGGAACAACTTGCTGGTAATAAACAAGGGAAGAGCTCTAAAAAACTTCTGGTAATGGACTATTTCAGTTGAAATCAATGATTATATTTCTACAGCCTTTTCTGAGAATACTTTTGGTTCAATAGGGAGTGCCTCGGAGAAGAAAAAAATATTCTTTTCCAAAAGACTGTGACAAGTAGCTTGACCACTTGCTGAGCATCTCACACAATAGTTACAGAAACAACAACAGAAAATCTCAAACCATCTGCTCCAGAGGCAGCACAGGCAGGCAGGCTGAGAGTGCAACTATGTGCAGAGCAGAGACCTGTTCACAGCAGCAACCTGCTGACTCAGGCTCACCTGGCAGGAGGAGACAGCCCGCTGCTTCCAGGTGCCTCCCACTGAATGCATTTGTTTTGATTACTTTTAAATAGCTGCAACAATTCAGGCCAGAGAAGAGGCATTTCAAGTTTAACGAGCTGGGGACATTCCCAGCCAAATACTGCACAATTGCAGTAGCCAGACTTCAGGGAACAGACAGGAAGATGAAGGATCTTGGAAACAAACTAACCCTTCTGATACTCAATTCAAATGGCTCCTAACGGCTTGCAAATCATGCAAGTCATTCCCCTGTCTTCTCATGCAATAACTCTAATGAGCATAAGCAGCAGCTGGCCCACAGCTAGTCTTCAGCTGGCACTTCAAACTCTGATTCTGAATGTACAAACCACCGTCTCCAGAGGCTCATTTTCAGAGACAGTGATATTGCCACCTTCTCAGAGTCCCTCTAAGGTTTCCCGGTCAGCCAGGGCAAACAAAACACACTGCTGGTCACTCATGGTGATGCATGCCAAGACATAAATACATAAATAAATTTTCAGAATTTTAAAAGCCTTTTTTTTTCATACCAGTTTGGAACAGGTTCAGTAAGAACATTCCTACTTCTTCTGACTTCTCTTCTCCAAACTGATTGAATTCAAATCTCAGACACCAAGCCATATGTACATCTGTCTCTCTCTCATTTTGACCTACAGGATACCTATACCGTGAAGGAAAATCCTGCTGGGGTTGCTCAGGCTTTGACAGAAGAGGAAGACGGGGTCCAGCAGCAGGCAGGGTGCAGAGTCCGAGCACCCTCGCTACAGAGAGCGGCCCCGGCAGCAGGGTGCGCATCACAGCCCCACCTGGCACCCCGGGTAGGGAGGCGCCCACATTCCCATGGGCCCAGAGCGCCCTGCATCAACGCTGCCACACTCACTGCGAGCACAGCGAAGCTCACTTGAGAACAGCCTAGAAGGCTGCATTCCATCCAAGGTTTCACACCATTTTCTACCTCTCCACCCTCAGCACACCCTGAGAATGAAGAAGTTTTTAAAGGAGGGAAGTTTCAAGGTTAAGTTCCAAGTGTTCTTCAGCCATGTGGAGCAGGAGACCAAAAATCATAGGAAGCTGTTCTGAAAAACGTTAAGTGGGGACGAACCTGAATCAGCATATGGCAGATGTCCACGTGGCCAGACTCAGCGGCAGCATGAAGAGGGGTTCTCTTACTCTGATGCTCCATTTTAAAATTAGGGTCAATTCCATCCACTGAAAAACAGAGCAGAGACACTTTCAAACATGGTTCAGAGATGAGAAAAAAGCGTAACAGGAGAAGCCAAGTATCTCAGCTAAGGGCTTTTAAAGGAGTTGTTCCGAGGCCACACCCTGCACTTCTCATGATTCACCACACACCCAAGAAAGCCGGGTAGTCTGAAGGAAATTGGTATACAACAGTCCTCAAACCAAGGACTTCAAAAACAACATGGAATTTATTACCTGTAAAGCACTACAATTTCTACCAGAACTTTTTAGTGAAATTCACAGTGTGAGGACCCATCTAGAGAATGAAGAACGGACACTTTTGTAAAGCTCAAGCAGCTATCTGCTATTTCTTAGCTCAAAGGCCACCTCCATCTCCCTCAGATTCGCAAATCCCTATTGTTCATTTTTATCGCTCAGCAATAAAAAAAATGAACATAGAAGACTAAAAATATTTGCTTCGGAAGCTGGAAAAATATCAGGAGTCAGTACTGCCTGCCCTTTTCCGCCTCAGGACCACTATTAGCTGCTCCTAGTATTGGCGACCCTCTTTGCATCCCTGTGAATACAGGGTTCCAAAGCGGATGGAGCTACTTTAATTAACATCAGTTAGGGATCTGATCAGCAATGCCAGCTGTGCAGAGACTGACAGATGATAACAGCCAAAGATGTCTGGGCATGATAATATGTTGCAAATGAAGCTATAGTTAAACATCAATGAATAAAGTTTTTGCGCTATTAAAGACACAAACAATGAGGCTAATTCTCAGCAGAAGAAAAATAAAGAATTTAATAAAAGAAAAAAAGTAGAGAAAATGTCCAAAAACATACTGCAAAGTACCGGAGTGAAAAGAAAATGATGCCAAGGAAATGCTGTATGCTTCAAATGAGGAGATTCCTTGGGAATATTTATTGATAAAAGAAATCCCAGCAGTTTAAAGTCATCAGGTGACAGATAATGATGCACACCCAAAAAAAGCCGTACGTATTGAAGCCTTACATATTGAAGAACTCTTCCTTTCTGCTCTCCTGCAGATGGGTCCTAACTTAAACACACTCCCATCTTTTTACATCCCTATTGGATGCACAAACACAACTACCCCATTGCATGGAGAGGCAAAGTCCTGTCAGACTGGAAAATCATGTGCAAGTCACTTGAGGACAGAAGACAGCATCTCAGGCTGAAACTGTGTCCAAATGCAGAAGCAAGTTGGGAGCAAGTCCACACTTCAGAGAAAGATGAAGCCATTTCAAATGGCATGTTACTTGCAAAAGGGACTTTCTCCTCCAACACCACTCATGAGGGGCAATGGGAATACAATGTGCTGCTGTGCTGGGCACTGGACTCCAGCAACTGTCTGGCAGGAGCTGGGAGTACTGCCAAACACACAGTGTCCTGGGAAACAGCCACTTACCCAACATAAGCAGGACTTTTTGCAGTTCTCCTTGCCTAGCAGAGAAGTACAGCTGCTTCGGATGGAACCGTAACTTCTTGGGTCTGTAAGAGTGGAGAAAGAGGTGTAACTGATTCCTGACAGAACATTCCCAGCACTTCACCTCACCCCACTACTACACCATGCGCACAGCAAGATCTGGTCCTAGGGGACAGGGTTTTCTGATACCCAAGGGTACCAGCTCTCCAGAAGGGTATCTTCAGACTTGCAGCTCAAACTGTGGCAGACTGGTTCTGCTGAGGGCAGGATCTACTCAGTAGAGATAGGTAACAAATCCTGGGGTTTAGTACTGCCAATTACAGTTACAGCTGCAACTGGAGGGCCAGTGGAGGGCCACTAACTCCTTCAGGCAAGTAAGTAACAGACTGTAACTATTCTCTTGAATCAGTAACCTGCTGGGGGTGATGAATGACTGGAGGGAACAAAGATGCTCTAGGTCTCCATTAGAGACATCTCCGTTTTCCCTAGGGGAAGCAACTGTGCTAGAAGTGGAGTGATGCAGAGGCCTTTTCTTACTTTTCAGAATCCAGGGCAATCAGGGCACTTTCCAAGGTTTCTTTAACTGGACCCTGGGTGAGGCTAGTAGTGGGCTTTGGAAAAACTGAAGACCCAGCCATGTCAAACACTTCAGCAGCTGAACTTTCTGGCTTATCTTCCTCTGATAACCGCGTTCCAGTGCCACTGAAGTGAAAAAATGAGAGACAGCCAAAGCATAACCATTAAAAAATAGACGAGAGTATGTATTTCTCATGCCAAAGAAGGAAAGGAAATGGGTTTTAAATGCAGATAGCCTAAGCAACACAAAACAATATATTTTACAGCCTTTTCGGTAAGGACTTGCTCTGAACAGGAGTTGTATTGCCCTCTGATTACATTTAGATGTATCCTGTGCAACTGGAAATGTAGGAAAACAGGGCTTAGGGCACTGTCCTACTTACTGCAAGTCATGAAGACCATCAAAACAAGATCAGATCTCACGGAAGGTCAAAGCACTTCTCAGAAAATAGCTCAGCGCAGGGATGTTTTGATTTTTGTTTTCCTCTGTGTTTTGATTCTCCCCTTAAGCCTGTCTTGATTGCTCTGAGTCAGGTGCCATGCTGCTACCACATACATTTCCCTACCTTTTTACAAGACCTGGCAATATCAAGCCATTCCAACTATTACTATATCCCTAAGAACTGCAGACAGGAATTGCCTTGATTTTCATGCCTCCTATCTTCACACCTCAATAAGCCACCTCAGCTCCCCTAGCCCAGCTCCCACTGCATGGATAGGTTCCTCTGGGACACAGTGAGTAACAAGGAATCTGCTTCCTCAGCTACAGCTAAGTTTGGCCACTCAGAGCAGGACAAGAAGACACTTTGCTGTGTCAGGAGGATCACGAGTGTACAAAAGCAAGGCAAAGTCCAGGGCAAGGCTTGAGGTTGCCACGTGCTCCCAAGCTCACCTCCCCGTCGTGGTGTCAGCCCTTCCCTCCACAGCTGCTGGTTTCTGCTGCTCATAGGTCAGCGACACTGTCGAAGTTGTGTCCGCTTTTGCTATCGTTACCTCCTTGGCTTTCGAGGCCTCTTCCCCGCAGTGTGGGCAGTAGCTCGTGTCGTTGACCTGGGAGGCACAGTTCTTGTGGAAGCGGTGGGAGATGCTGCTCTCAGGCTGACACTCCATGAAAGTGCCCTAGAAAAATCACACAGAAGGAATTCACACCTCGGTCACTCCGTGCCTTCCTGCTTCCACGTGCTTCATCCGCAGAGTTCTGAAACACTTCACTCCTCACCACTCTCGTCCCTTCCTTTTCCAACACAGTAAGCCAACACTGCCGCTACCTTAGAAGAGAACAAGACCGAGGTCCTGGGACAAAACTCATTAGCTAGGGACTGCAAAGCAAGGTTTAATTGCACTGGGGAAACAGAATCACTAAGACCAATTCCCAGCTCTAACACTTGAAGGTCTTGCTCAGGTCCCTGCATGTGCCAATGTACTGAAAGGACTGCCCCAAAACTGCGAAGGAAAACTCTGTATCTGTGTGCTGAGCCAGAGTCAAAACTGCCTAACAGAGCTGCATTCAGAGCGCTCGATGGAACTGTGCTGGTGCAGTCACAGCAGCTGCTACCCACCACAACCAAAAGCATGCAGCTCCTGCACTACACCAGCCTAAAGACCTGCATGCTGCTTAACCCCCAGAAGCGGCCAAATGCTCCTTCGGGGGCTAAACAACATTTCTTACATTATTTTCCCCTTCCAGCAAAGTCCCCGGAACCAAACTGAAGGTCCCCCAGCACTCAGTACTCAGTGACTGTAGTGCTACCTAAAGCCCTGCTGTGCTCATGTGTTACCAGTGACAGCCTGGACTCCAGCACTCCTAGCCTCCCCTCTGAACTGCCACTCAGGGATGTAAGAGCATTTAAGGAAAGGTTAGTTAAAACCCTCTTTTTTCCTGAATTCACACTCCTCCAAAGAAACCTAATTACCTCTATTTCAGCTTTGCAAAATGCCTGTAAGGGTTTTGAGGATTTATCTTGTAAACAATCTTTGACTCAGCATGCAACAAACTCAGGATGGCTCCATCTATTACAATAATGCTTAAGACTACTGTAGCATCTTTCCTTGGGTCATCTTAAAAAGCACCTCAGTTACACCACACAATTAAGCTTCCCATTCACCCTAGGAGGCAGAGAATTGGTGTTTTGTCAGCTTTAGCAACAGGGAAATTAGGACACTGATGGCTTAAAGGACTGGACCAAAGCTATTAAAAGCCTCAGTGGCTGAAGTAGAAGCAGCAGCAGCAGATCTGAAACACTGTCCTGTTCCAGGGCCATCACCTCGATCCCCCACCTAACCCCCTGCGAGCGGGCGCTGGGACAGAACCACCCTGAGCTCTCAGACTGACTTACGCAGCAGCCTAGTGTGACTTCTGCTGTGACTGACCTGTGCAGAGGAAGAAAAAATACATAAATAAAACCCTTGCTGCAAAGAGATTCCTTTGGCAAGACATCCACTGCGGGGAAGCACAATGAAAAGCAGACAGTAACATCTCGTGGGGGCTCCAGGAGTTAAAGGAAACAGCCTCAGCTACCCTTGCATACATTGCTCTTGAACAAAACACCATCTCACTTGCTGTGGAAAGAGGTGGAGCTCATGCCAGGAAGTCAGTAAACCCACTGGGGTGCATCTCCACCTTCGACTCTTTTGACTACTGTGACAGGTACCCCCTTCCCTAGATTGAGAGCACGGACTTACTGCAGTGCAAAAGTATCCACAGCCAGGGCAACACTGGTGTTTCACCATCCTCCCTCTATGGTCCTCACACAGCACCAAAAGCTGGACTTTGTTAGACGGGCGCATCAGTTCATACTTAACCACACTGTTTGTGCATCGGCCCAGCTGGAACAGGAGAAATTAAAGGAAATGAAATTACTGGAGACCAAAACACTCTCTGCACTTGTGCGGAGGAAGACTGTGCACACTGCCTTGACGAGCCCTGGCTTTTTCACAGTAATTCAGACATGTGCCAGAGAGCATTAGCAGTGCAGCAGGAAGCTGTGAAAGCTGCTCTCCCAGGAAGAAATGCATCATTTACTAACTAACATGCATGTGGCCCAGAGGCATTTGCTCCTTGCAAGAAAAATTGTAACTGGAAACATGCAACAGCTGAGCGGCCACAGGACGGGCAGCCC
This sequence comes from Nothocercus julius, assembly GCA_013398735.1. Classification (NCBI taxonomy): domain Eukaryota; kingdom Metazoa; phylum Chordata; class Aves; order Tinamiformes; family Tinamidae; genus Nothocercus; species Nothocercus julius. Next base: position 580,871 of record VZSV01000208.1, on the reverse strand, counting down.
CACGGGCCTGACTCACGCAACATCCGCCCTCACTGTGCCAGCAGAGCGGGTGTCCGTGACCAGGAGAACAAGCGCATATGCACTACATCTTGTTACTTGTTCAGAAGTAGAAACTGCGGGGAGATAAAGGGGAAAATAACAGCTCTTCGTTGCCAGCTAAGTTTTTGTGTGTACCGGCTCCAGCACTGGCCTCTGTCCAGACCACAGGGACAAACAGCCAGGCTTTCACCGGAGCTCAACTAACGTCACACTTCGACTATGTTTTCCAAAGGATTTCACCAAGGGATGTGCAACTGTGGACCTGAAAAACGGTCCTCTCTTGTGCTGCCTCATTCTGCTAATGTCAGGAGGCTCTGCGGGCATTGCCTCTCGCCACGGGGGTTCGTCGCTCCGCTGCGTCACAAAGCTCAGTGCTCCCTTCCGCTGTCCCTTGCGGACCTCTGTGACAGCCTCGCTGTCACCTGCCAGCATGGCACAACACTGCTCAGGCTCTGCAAGCTCCTCTGTGTAACACCCGGCTTCCCCCGGATGCTCAGCAAAGGGCACTTGAAAAAAAAATCTGGAAATTGCAACGTGAGAGGCAAGGAAACATCCCCACCAAAATCTGTGCAGCTTTATCAGACACTGCCACCATGATCAGAGTCAGCAGCAAACACAGTGTTGACTCATCTCTAGCAGACTGTGACTGTCCCTCTGCCCAGCTGAACTTCTACCTGCTGCTTCTTCCCAACATAACTAGGCTCCCTCGCTAGTTTTTTTGGTGTTTTTATTTCTTTCTAGCTCCACTTGTCCAACAGAACTACCATCACTGCAGAGAACAGGACAGATTTTAACCAGACTTCCTGATTCAACACATTGTGTCTCTTATCCCAGTTGCCCCAATTCCAGCTGCAAGGTCAGCCTGCTGTTGCGACGCCTCGGCCAGAGTGGCACCCGAAGAGTCTGCAGGAGGGGCAGAGCAGAGGACAATTCCACCTCCTTTCCCTGCCAAAGGAGCGAATTCCACCTGGGCGCGTGAGCAGGGGCAGTGTCCGTGTGAGCCAGCCCTTCCTGCATTACATGTCACACTCCACACTATTTGTCAGAAGCTTTAAGAAGTATGAAATGATTAATTGTTAGTTTCCAACCATTAGAGAGTACAGCAGGGTACTCATAACTATTTATAACATTATCCAAGGACATGCCAGTCTGGAGAACGTACTCTTCATACATATAATATCCTTAACATCTTTGAGTCACTTAATACCCCTATCTGAAAAGGAATCTAACAAAGCATGGCCTTTGCTAGTCCTCTCACTAATTTATCTGGGGAAAGAACTATCAAACAACCATACACAAAAGAAACCTTTCATGTGTTTGTGTTTCTTTAGAAATCCTGGAGATCAGGACACTAGTCCCTCTCTCTCCAGGTCTCCAGGGTGGTCTCTCTTTAATAAATGAATATTATTTGCCATGCTTTGGAAATGCCTTTCTCTATAGGATACCAGCACACACTAGCAGAAATAGAGCTGGGCCCTAAATTTCATTACTTTCCTCCCTGACTCCTTCCAACTACCCACCCTTCTCCTGGCATCTTACAGAAGAATAAGGAAGATTCTGACTCCTTGTCCTACTACCAGCAGGTATCAGAATGGTGCAACATGACTGCGGCTCAGCTAAAGCTTAAAAGAAACATGAGTGTGTTCCAGGAAAAGGAGGAGCCACAGACTTTGCGTCTGTCCCGAAGCCTTGCTTTCCAAACTCTTGGAAGGAGTCACTTCTGCCACTTACTTCCACACTTCTGGAACCAGTACAGCCCAAACAGCCCAGCTGTAGTCAACTGAAAGTCATCAAGTGCAGGCGTTTTCAGTCGGCCAGCCCTGGAGGCTGTGCGGGTTGCCAGGACATAGGAAGCTTTGTAACAGAAGCCTCTTTGGGGGAGGAGGAGACAGCAAGGCTGGGTGGGAGCAAGCCTGCCACCACGCCAAGTTGAGAAGCTCGAGTGCTGGCTGGGAAAGGTTTGCACCAGCTCCTTCGTGGCCAAGGGAACCCTGCTCCCAGCTTGCTCCCATTGGACTGTCTCACTTTGATGCATGCTAACGTATCTTAGTGCACTGGGCCTCAAGTAGGTCAGCTCCACCAGCTTGGTCCAGCCATGCAGGCTGGGGCAAGCAGCAGAGATCCAGCCGAAGCCTTCCCACCTAGCACTGCAGACAAACACCACCTTCTCACTCGGGAGTGGCCTCGATTTGACGGTGTGACACATGCAAAGCGCCGGAGCGACCAGCTGCAGGAGGGAGCTGTTTGTCTTGCCGCGCACACACAGCGGTGGATTCCCAACCTGACAGGTTCTCAGGGCCGCTGCACGACCTGACCCACGTTCCCAGCCAGCACCTTCCCGGCAGCTGCACAGCTTTGTGCACTTCCTTCTCCACAGGAGAAGCCGCGTGAAGCTGGAAGGCAGGCTCTTACCTCATTGTCTACACTCTCCGTTGCCATGCACTGGTTGTTGGCTAGCGTGGTAATCTCTCTGCTTTTGGGGGTTTCCATTCGACAGCTACAGAGGGGCACTTCCTGGAGACCATCAACTTCCATTGCTTCAGGGCCATTGGAAAGACCTGGAGCGCAAAAGAAGAGCAAATAAACTCTGAAGGCTTCTGCTAGGATAAATGCAGTCTGTCAATACAGCACCCTGTGGCATCTTCCTGTTCTGTGCTCTCAAATGCTTTGAAGACATTATCTAAGCAATGTGAAAAGATCTCTTCCTTACACTGGACAGAGTTTGCAAAAACATTATGTATTTTGCTAAATTCTGCCACACTGCAGATCTCAGCAGAGAATTCAAGAATAGAGTTAAGAACGCTTTATCTTGAGAAAAGCCAAGATGCAAAGCAGAGAAAAGCAATGATGAAGTACAAAATTATCAGTGTGACTTTCCTCCCCACCTACCCCACAACACTGAACACTGGTACCAGGAAATTTGTAGGAAACCACCTGGAGCTTGAAATCTGAATACTTATTGCAGCAATAAATAGAGAAGGTCAGGAAAGCACAAACTTCTATTTGCAGAGGCTTATTACACAGATAGGGGAAAAAAAATCCTGGGACTACTTGGTCTCAGCCAACAAAGAAATATTTTTTTTGGAAAGAGAACAAACCAGGGCAAGAAAGAAACAAGATGTTCAGAAGTTCTTGCTTTCTCCTCATCTCCTTCCCTGACACTCTCAAATTTTTAACATTTACAAATCTTTGTAAAGGCTGATAAAAGCCTGGAAGGGGGCTGCAAGTCCAGTTTGGAAGCACAGAGTGAACATTCTTGCAGCCCCTCTAGATTCAACTTAATTTCTAGGTTAGCCATGATTACAAAACACTGGCATAATGACAGGAGGATGCTTTTATCCTACACTCCTACTTTAATCCCATACAGCTGAAACTTTTCTTGCAATACTTCAATTACCCAAAGCAAACCCCCAAACATTTGCCTTTGGATTGGCTCATCGTGAAGCATCCTGAGCTTTTTCTGCCCATGTCTACTGTGCAACTGGGTCCCAGCAAGAAAGAAGCACGTTGCTATTTTTGAAACTTTTGAAAGGGGAGTCACTGTGGAGCTAAATTGCAAAGACTCACTCCATTCATGAGGGCAGCCTTCCGCACCACCACCCCCGCACATCTGCCCATGGATATGAATCTACCCACCAAGTACAATCCCTTTTCACTGTGTAAGGATTTCCCTTTAGCCAGCAAGTGGCAAGACCAACCCCAGGGAAAGGACACCATAACTTAAGACATACAAGCGGAGGGAAGGTCCTTGTAGTTTTCATGTAACACCCTGTCAAGTTCTTAAACGTATAAGAGCTTTCTCTAGGATCACAAACCACAAAGCTCTCTCCTCGCCTTCCAAGCTGTCACTTTCATAACCTTTTGAAATCCAGGGACTCTGGTGAAAGCATCCATGGTCCATGTTGACCCTTTCTTGGTGGGGACCACTCCCACCATTCCTTTGAGGCACCTCTATCAAAGAGCCAGACAACCTTTGAAAGTGAAAGACGGACGGGGACAAACAGGCGGGATTCAGTTGAGTGACAAAGCACTGGAACCGGGATCAATTCAGCACTGGGAACAGCAGCCTGCTCGTCACCTGGGTGTCCCCGAGGCACGCCGCCCGCGCAGCTCCGGGCCCGCCCGGCGGGGCACACGACTCGGACAGCCCTCGTCCCTCCCCGGGCCGGGCTCCTCCCCGCGGCTCCGCGCGGCCGCCGCTCCCGCCACCAGGGGGCATCAACCCAATGCACAGCACAGGGCCGCGGAACAAAGACCCGCGGTGGGACATGGCCAGATGGAGCGAGCTGACACCCACCTTCCGCCTGGGAGGACAGAATCCCCTTCACCCGGAGATCCAAGGAATCCAGAGACACCTCCATGTACTCCATGCTGTTCTCCTGGATGGAGCCCTCTCTGCCTCCCAGAGAGGATTTGTAGGCTTCAGCACCTAAATTAAAATAGACGTATATTTGCATAGGGAAAAAAAAAAAGGAGAAAAAGATTTAAAAAAAAAAAAATGCTCATGGATGTGTGTAAAGGGCACATTCAACCAAGCAGACTGGATGCAGGCTCCTCCGAGAGACTATGAGTACAGATGCACATCGAATTATGAAAATGCAACATCTGGGCATATATGGCACAACTGATCTCTTATTTCCTTCCCTGCCTGATCAGAGAGATTTTCCACTTCCACTTAGGTAGGTAACAAAAAAAGAAGAGTAAATGAGACAAGTTGTGCCTGTGAAAGGCACATCTGCTGCTGCTGTACTGCACGAGCAGCAGGAGCCTGCCCGGCTCGAGGCAGGGCCGAGCGGTGGCCCGGCGCGTCCCCGGCCTGCGGGGAGTGGGGACGCGCAGGCCGGGCGGGCGGACGGGCTAATAGCGTGCGGCGCTGAGCGCCCAGGCAGGTGACACTCAGCTTAATGGGAGGAGAAAACATAAAAGCCAAGTTCTGGCTCTACGGGAGCAAAGCGGCTGCTGGAAAGAGACTGCATGGGGGATCCCTCGGAGCCTTCTTGGGAATTGTGAAGCTCTTCCCGCTTGTCTGGCTTCCCTTTGTCCACTGGTTTGCTTCTCCCACCCAGGCTTGGCCAAGAGACTTGTGTTAGCCTGAGAGATCAGGTGCCACCTTTATCTAAGGGGCTGAAAAGGAGCCTGCATCTGGAACACAGCAGCAGCTCTCTGCTCTGAAAGGAAGGGTCTCTTCCTAAGGAAGGGTCTGTGAGCAACCAGAGCGAGACAAAACCCTGACAAAATCCCAGAAGAGCCCAGGAGCAGAAACACAGTGCTGTAGCTCAGAAGCAGCCGATCTGCAGATCTGCTGGTAAAAACAGCCTATTCCAAAGAATTACCAAACACAGAAAAAAACTTGATTGCAATGGATAAGCGTGAAATGATAATAATGACACTAAAGACAGAGCTTCACTTCCAAAGTCTACTGTTTACCATCTTGTTACTTTTCCTACAAATGAAAAATCAGATCCACTTTCCCCTTCCAGCTTTTCCTATCCAACAGCTCTCAGAGAACAGAAGGCTCTGCAACTTCTTTAGTGCTGTGTATTTTAGCTCAAACAAGAACCACCACATGAATCATGACTGACTACTTAGGTGAGATGGCAAGAAGTAGCTAATTACCAGTTTTGGTGCTTTGAGAATAAACAGAGAACTGCACCTTCCCTTCCCCTGGCCTAACATCCACACAAAGCAATCACAAATCACCCCAGGCTGGTATCTTCCTTCTTCTCCATCTAACCAATCTCCCTTAGCTTGTAATTTATATGAGTCCATGAGGTCTTTTTTCGGATCTTCTGAAACAAAAGTTTACTCCATCTCTTAGCGGGGATCTGAGACACTCTCAGGTTGGGTGGGAGATGAGAGAACAACTCTGGTCATGTGCTATTTGGAATTTACTTTCAGTGAGCAGGAGTTGGGCTGACCCTTGTACTTTCTACCCAAAACACAACAAATCTGAAGTTAAAACAAGAACAGGAAGTTGTTTCGATATCTGCCCCATTTCCTCAGAAAAAACAAATGGTTCATTTGGACACAGGCTCATAAAAAAAAAGGGTATTTCTAGGGCTTGCAACAAGAGAAGGATAAAGCCCTCGTATTTATTCTGCTGTAAAAATATGCATAGGAGCAGCTACTGGAGCAGGCGAGATGCGAGTTCAGCCCCTGGTTTACCATGCAGCTTATCCTTACAGAGGAAGGAAGAGCTCTGTACACACTCCCTGCCGCATGGGCCTCGGGCCTCAGAAGGACCCAGAAAGGCTCATTTCTGGGTAGGTAAAGAGCAAACACAATTATTTACCTAGTACACCAGCTTGTTTCTTTTTATTCCTCCGTCGCCTCTTGCGGGTGGGTTTCAGCCATGGGCTATCGGTCTTCCCTTTCCTCTTCAGCAGCTTCCTCTTGACACTGGACTCCGAGCTCTGAACAAGCAGAGAGGCCAATTGCACGTTAGGCACGGCGGCATGAGCGGCCCAGCAGCTCCTCGCACCCATGCTCAAGACCCTTCACACGGCTCGAGTAGTGTGGAAAGGCCTCAGGGCCCTGGGGTTTGAAATCAAGTGGTGCTAAGACGTCTTTATAGCGCCGAAAAGGAAACATGAATATGCACGTGGGTGTATTTCCTGTCATTTAAATAGTGCACACTTCACTTTCTCTTCCACATAGGCTCTTACACTACACACTGCAGTAGTATGAGCACCTTCGCTCGGTAACATAGGTCATGCAGTTGCCTGCATACTTGTAGCTTCTCCCGGGGCAATCTCCCCCCTCCGCCCCAACATCAGCGTTTCCCCAGAGTCAGGTGACAGAATGCCAAGCAGTTACGGCTGGCACCTGGAAAGGGAAGCTTATGGCATTGGCACAGACCCTGGGCAATTCCCTGCCACGGTATCTGACCAGCCCCCTTCCTACGCAAGGCACAAGGTACCAGGTCAACACAACCAAATCATAGTAACAGCCTCTTCAGTCACATTGTTTGGGTGTTTTGTTTTAAAACACAGAAAATACAGTTGTCTGAGGTTGCTTTTCAAAGACAACGTTGTTAATGGGGAATCAAGGCTGCCTTCCAGGATTAGGGTGCCTAATGTTCAAATCATAACATTCATGTTCAAATTGAAACTGGTAGCTCGTTAAAGACTACCCATGTCCCACTAATGTCTACGAAAAAGCTCCTGCTGCTTCAATGGAGGCAGGATGAAGCCCTACCTTCATGGCCTACCTTGGCAGGAGACTGATGCTGCACCATGCCCTGCTATCACAGTGCCTGCAGTCAGGCAGAAGTGGTGCTGGGCCCTGCTGCTCCGAGGTAGCTCTAAGGCCGTGTCTATTCTGCCCTTGATAACCGAGCCTGCGTGTGGGCTTGACTGCCTCACCACGTGGCTTCAACCAATTGCATCACACTGCTTCTGGGGGAGAGGTTTGTGTTCGAGCCAGTCCCTGTCTGGGGAGATGACTGACTCACTTCAGATATGAGCACAGTAGAAACCATGTCTAGGGTGGGTAGATATGACTTGGGAGTTTGGACTTGACTGTAAGATCAGCCTTCAGTTTGAGCTAACTGACTTCCCTCAACTACCCAGCAAAAGACGCAGGCTGCCCAACACCTGCTGGTTTCTCTTCTCTGGCTCTTGTAGTGTCAGAGAATATGGACCAAGACTCTATAGAGCTTCAATGATCGATTTGTTAAATTCACTTCTACCTTTAGCTCAAAACATCAAGAAAAGGAAGCCAAGAATTTTCTCAAGGTGACTGCAGAATTGGGGTGCCTTAAATGCTGACTCCTCAACTTGAGATGCTGTGGAAAGGGAGCAAAATTTTAAAGTAAAGGGGAGGGTGGGAGGACACAGACAATTAATAAACAGTAATAAAAAAAAAAAATCGGTTCCCCTCACCTGCTGTAGCTTGGTCATTTAAAAAACAGAAAGTAAGAATCACCAGCAGCTGGTGATAGTCCTGCCCTAGCACTAAAGAGGCAAGGAGTGGTGCCTGCCTTTTTCTCTGTGCCATTTGTAAGTCTCCCTGCTGGTGAGGGCTGCTGGCTCCTCTGGCGCAGGGAGCTGGCATGTCACATCAACGAGAATTTAGGCCGAGGGCTGGGCCAATGGATTTGGGAACAACTCCACCTGGACTCTGAAAAGACACACTGAGCTTCAGGTTCTTAAAAAACATTGCTGGCTTGTACCACTTGCCAAGTCTGCCTCCAAAGAATTTAAGCACCCTTAAATATTCCCAGTGAGGGTTCAAATGATTAAAAGCAGTCAACACCTTGTTGAAAACAACAAAAGCCCATTAGCTAGCATCAGAAAGCAATTAATTGTATTACAGATCAGGGCAAAACATCTTGTGGAAAACAATATTCTATGTGTGGGTGGTTTCAGAGAGCAAGTTTTGTCAGAGAGACGTGAAGCTACAGGGCTTCTCTCTCTCTTTCTGCCAAAGAGGAAAATATTATTAACAGGACAAAGGCCGAAAGATGCATTTAGCAGTCAGGCTTACCAAGTCAGACTCATCTCCATCTTCCTCCTCCTCGCCAGATTCTCCAGACTCTTGTTCTTCTTCAGACTCACCATCATCAATCTGCAGCCACCATTTGCCCAAGAACAGAAAGTCAGGTCAGGTTTCTCAAACAGCAGCCAGGAGTCCTCACAGCCCTGCTCAGGTTTAGGTCATCCCACTATAACACACAGCACAGCATCCAGCCCGGACCTGTGCATACACTAAAAGAAGTTCCTTTCTGGAACAAGAACTCTAAAGCTTTTAATGCCCATATAATGAGAAGGGAGAGGGAAAAGCTTCCACCCCAGAAACAGGCTTTCCAACGGAATCTTAACTTCTGTGATAATCCAGGAACAGCCTCATGCCTGCACCAGGCATCATGAGACTGCTTCACGATTTGAAAGATTTTTTTTAAAAGACTTTTTGTTTGTTTTACCAGCCTGCAGCAGGCAAGATTTGGAAGGCATCTCTTACTGATTCTGTGAATCTCATAACTGAATGTGGTGGGAGTCCTGCACCAGGACACTCAACCCTGGACTTTTATGTAGCAGTGATGAGACTGGGGGCAGCAGGAACTGGCCATCAAAAGGCCACTTCCACTGGCGCTTTCTGCCATCCCGTGGGCTAAAATGTCTGAGAAGTTTCCTCACCTCATGCCCTTCTTTCCTATCCCACTTACACAACAGTGTCCCACCCCAGGCCCTCGAGTCCTGCACAGGGCATGTGAATACCTTTCTGGCGTTGTCTGTATCGGACACACTGTCTTTGGAGGTCCTGGTATCATCTGCAGGAAATGCAGCAGGCTGTTCTCCTCCATGATCATCCTCCTCTTCCAACTCATCAGAGTCCTCCTCCTCAGAGTCTACATCTATGCTTTCCCCATTCACATGAGGACTGGCATCACCCAGGTCCTTTTCACTCTGAAAGCCAACCAAGCACACGAGCCACGAAGACAACATCAATTCCTAGCACCGAGCAGCTCAATCTAAGCCAGCCCACCTCTCCTAAAGCTGGCTATGTCTCCCTCCAGTGCTGCCAGCAAACCCGCTCGGGGAGCCTGCCATGTGTCACCACGTGCCGTCAGTGTGAGCAGCAGGGAGCCAGGAAGAGTCATTCTAGACCCGTGTGGCTGTACAAGGCGTCACGGGGAGGTCACACACTGCAGTCCCGTTTCAGCAGGAAAGGGCAGCCCTGCAGCGCAATACCGAGCTTGCAAGTAAGGTTTCTAGGAACGGAAAGGGAAGATAAAAACCAGAAGTGATTTCCAATCCACTCCATAAAGGCCCAGGGCTGTTTTTGTTGAATTCAAAGGCCAAAACACTGAGGCCTGGACTGCACTGGAATTGGGCAGGAATCCCAGTCAAAGGTTTTTAAAGCAATCAGTTGTCTTGCCTTACAATTTCAAGTGGGAACAGTAGGCAGGAACCTTGATGACTCCAAAACAAAAAGGTTACCACATGGGTACTCCTGAAAACTCCCCAGCACCACGGGACTCCGGGGACATAAGGGAAACAGTCATCGGAAAACACTTAAGAGCTGGTACCTGAACTGCCACCCTCAGAGAATAATTTTCAGAGCCCTCCAGCAAGGCTCCTAAGGGCAGGATGCTGCCACCAGAGAGCAGCTGTAGACTCAGGACAGAAGATGCCAACAGCAACAAGCCAGCAGGTTCCTAAAGCTGCGTGAGGCTGGTGTGCCGGACACAGCACGTGTACGCAGACAACAAACACCCCCAGTAGAGCCAGCGCACCCCTCACCTTGGCGCCTGCAGAGGAATGAGTTATGCTCTTAAACATCTCAATCATTGTTCTCTGTTTTAACACTTTGGTCTTTTTCTTGGGAACCAGGCTATAGGTTCCCATTCTCCGTTTTTTCTTCCGAGATACTGCAGCAGCTGGAAAAGAGAAGCAAAAAAACCTTAAGTGGATTCAGGAGTGAAAAGAAGAATGGATAGCAAGGAGAGTGGGAAACCACACCTGAGGGCAGGCACTAATGCTGAACAGATAGAGAAAAAGGCTTCCCACTCAAACTAGTTATTTACAAGTCAACAAAAAGATGACAGACACATGCATGTGAACACACAAAAGCTTTCTGCCACTGCTGCAAACTCACCCAAATTCCGAGTATCCTCTCTATGTTCCTTCTGACCCCTATATCATCACACATAGTATCAATATCCTTAAATTAGACTGTGTTTGGCAGTCTTGCTGATGCTATAGGAGGCTGAATAGAATCCAACTCGCTCAAATAGATACTGCAATACTAGTAATACAGACTTGCAATGAATGCAGTCATACAGTAACTGAATAAAACACGTAGAAAAACCAACTTAAAGAGGTGTTTGCTATTTAACCTCACTTCATATCAACTGTGGAAGTTGCAGCTTGACTCCTTTCAGTACTTTGGTCAGGTCTTAGTCTGGCACATCCTGCTCCTGCCTTCTAATCAAATCAGCCATCACATCTCGCAGCCTGACGTTGTCTTCGGAGAAAACACACCACATGTATATGCAGTGCAGGCTCTTTTAAGAGCAGCAGGAAACAGCACTAGCAATATCACTTTGCAGCTGTACAGTCTCTATTCCTTGAAAACATTTCTTGTTTTCTCACTAAAATGAAATTTCCTCCCTCCCAAAAAAAAGAATCTATGTAGTCTTCTCTTAAAAGAATTCTGCTAACGCAATTAATTTTATTTACACAGCTGTAGCTCATGGTAAGCTGCTGTCCCACTGACATACAGAGTTCCTCATAACTGACAGGAACATCTTCAGAGTATCACATATGCAGATGGGATAAAAATGGGCCCTGTAACGAACAGTTTTAGTAGAGAAGCAAATTGTTATGCTAGGACTGGTTGGCCTCCAGCAAAGTGCAGCTGCCTCCCCACACAGCTAAGGGAAGGCACGAGCAGGCTCAGGACACTAAGGATTTCCTTCACCTAATCTACACCCATCCCACCACAAAACCTGCACCCCACAGAAACCCCATGTTGCTGCAAGGACTGAAGGACAAAGAGACAGGAAGCTGATGGACTTCATTCATCTGGGAGGCTCCTTTGGCAGGGCACCGCAAGGATATGCCCTGCGCTACCCTCAGCGCCGCAAGCCCCGAGGAAGCCAAGAGGACAAGGATTTTTTTGCAGCAAAATGGTCAGTTGCAGAGACGCGGCTAAATGAAAGGACATCAGTCAAAAGCGGCTCTATTGATGCTAGCAGGAGAGGAAATCTTAAAGGAGATTCAGTGGGGAGAAAAAAAAAGCACGACCAGAGTGTGCTTCAGTGCTTGCTAGCCTGTCTCATGCCACATTCACTCACTCACACACACGTTTTGCTGGTGGGCGCTGCTAGGGATTTTAACTCTGTCCTTTTTACCCGTCTGCGACTTTGTGGTGGCCACATAGCTCTGGTTCTGAGGTAGTGACTGGTGAAGGCTCGGGAGAGAGGGCAAGGGCAATGGCTTCCCAAACTCCAAGACATTTTTGTTGCCTTCCTCCTTGGATTCCTTCTGATCTCTGCCGTCTCTCCCTTCTTTGGGGTCTTTACTTGCATGCTGGAAAACAAAAGGAAGGTAAACTGAGCCTTGGCATCCAAAAACCCAAGAAAATAAATTTAATTCCATCCTGTCTCAAGCACAATCATCTGTATTTGAAGAAAGGAAAATATATTCAAAGGAAAAGCACACAGCCCCTCCTCTAAAACACAGTGTTACTTTGCCTAAAGACTCCAAACACTCCCAGCCTGCTGCTCCTTCCCTTGTCGAAGACTGTTCCCTTGGAAGGCGAAAGACTACACGGCAGAGACGGGGGTGGCAGATCCAAAGTAACCGCAGATAATGAGAAGTATTAGACACTACTGACACCGGCATTTGATGAGCTCTGGAGAAGCCGGATAGAAGCACCAAGACACACCTACTCCCGGCAGCGGATCCAGTGCGCTGGCTGTCACATCGGAGCGTGCACAAGGACAGGGCGCAGAGCCGCTTCAGGGCGGCGAGCAACAGCGGGAAGGGGCCTTCTCTCTGGACAGCATTTAGCACGAGTTGTTCTTGGGACAAGCTTGGTCTCCCACCCGCCAGCTTCACGAGCATGGTGGAAGGAGGCATCTTCTTGAGGGGAAGAAGGTATTTGCCCGACGTTGCAAGTTCATCTACAGGGCCACCTCTGCCACAGCAAAAACATGTCCAAAGGACTTGTCATTAGTTAGCTTGAGCTCTGCGAGACTGCCCAGCACAGCACAAAACGTACTGCAAACTGTAAAACCCCAGCGAGAAGCTGTTGAAACTCAAGAGAATTCCCTGCTCGCCACTGCACTGCCTCTTGCTGGAGAAAGGCTCCCAGAGCCCATCAGCTTGGCCACGCTGCCGTTTGAGCTCGTACCCAAAACGAAGTCTCATCTAGCACTTTCAGTTGTGAAACCGGGATTCCTCCTGCTGAGCTTTCTGCAGCGCTGCAGGGGGAAACGCTGCCATGCTCATCTGACAGTATTTCACACTGCCTTCATTCTCCTGTCCTTAACATGGTCCTTAACCAAGGACCTCACCACATCCACACCCCTCCGGGCATCCGTGCGCTCAGCTGGCGAGTAGGAGGCAGGTTTTGGAAGAGCCGTCCCAAAAGGCGAGAGCACCAGTAGCAGATCACGAGCTCTGTGGTAGCAACATTTTAGTGCTGCTCCACTTGCAGGAAAATAGTGCTTCTTATGGGACTCCTGGAGCAACAGCTGAAACACCAAAACTGAAAGAGGAATCCAGGCACAAGGAAGGAAGGACAGAAAAAAAACAAAAGAAAATAGAAAACCATGAGCAATACAGACACTTTTAAAAATCTAGGGTCAAATAAGTACTCTGAGGCACCACTTCTGAGCGATGTGACCTTGTGAACAAACAGGGAAGTGACCGATTCCTCCAAGAACAACGCTGCGGAGCGAGCACTGCCGGCGGGACACGGCAAATTGGTCACAGACAGAAAAGCTCTAATGATAAGCCAAACTGATCTGCATAAAGAGGCCATCAAACTTCCAGTGATTTCTGCATCAAGCCCATAACTTCTGGCTGAATTACCACATCTTTTCTTGAAAGGCATCTAGTCTTGAATTTACAGTTTCTAAGATGACAAATCCACCATATCCTTTGATATGCTATCCTGATGGTTAATTGCTCTGTCAAATAGTTCAACCTATTATGCTTTTTCCACTAAATTAGGAAGCTCGGTATCATCAGAAACTCTCCATCCACGTGGATACTTATAGACTGCGATCAAGGAATTATTTCTTTTTTGAACTTTCGCTTCAGTAAGTTTAACAGAATGAGCACATTAAGCCTCTATCGGATGATTTTCTGGACATCAGGTCACGTCTGACACCGCTCCCGGATCTCCTGCCCCTTAGAAGGGCGTACGTCAGAGTGCTGGGCACAGTATTTTAATAATAGCCTCTACAATACTATTTATACCTCTGAAAAGTCCCTGGTTTGAAGATCCAAAGGTTAATGTTAACTCTTGGAATTAGAATTATTCTGAGAATGCCCAAGTCCCCTGGAACATCGCCTGCTTTCCAGATTTTGCTTAAAATTAGAGAAAAAGACTTCAGAGAGACAGATGTCAGGCAGATCTGCCTACAACTACACAGGTCTATGCAAGGCCTGTGCTCTCTGCCCTTAGATGCAGGTTCTTGCAGCTGGTCTAAAATGTGCTATCACTTGCATACATCAAGAATTCACACCCAGACCATGGGAGACTGTTTGGAATAACATTTGAAATTAAAAAGTGATATGTTTTTATTAACTTGGGGTTTTTCTCACCCCCTGTAATTACAAAATGGAAATCAACTTCTTCAGCAGGATTGCATGGCAACTCTTACATGGGACTTCTGCATAACAACTGTTACATGGGACTTTTTCATTGCAACTCCAACAAAACCAGTTTTTAAATCAAATTAAGTCTTGGGAGATCTGCATTGCTACCTGGAGGCACACACAGCACACCTGAAGAGCAAGATTTTAACGCAGAGGTGACTGGATCTCTCAGGAAGCCTGATGGCGCAGAGTAGCTTCAACAAAAACCCTAAATCTAGGGATTGCACTAAAAAGACCAGCAAAGATGTCAAAGTGTGAACAGTTTTCTGACTGCCTTTCTTCATTCTTGGCCAGCCAAAGGCACCACTGTGGCACGCCTGCTCTGCTTGCTGAAGTCTACCTTTCCGGGTTGCACTTTATTCTCTCGCGGCTTCCGACGCCTCTGAATCCCATCAGCACCTTGATTCCAGCCTGAGGACACAGCGCTGAGTGGTCTCCCAGGGCAAGCTCTTCCGTTCTCCTCTGCTCCAAACTGAAACACTTCCAGAAAAGAGGCTTTCCCAGCCTAGCACACCTGCCTTCTAAGAAATGTCTGTGTTAGATCACACTGAGTTGCCCCAGGGCTGGTTCAAGCACAGCTGGTTCCTTCCTTGCGGATCCTTGCTGGGCATCCCCTCTGAAAGACTTTCCTCTCCTCTTTCACAGCACTTTGCTTCTCAGAGCCACACGAGCAGGTAACACCGCAAAACTCACCGCTTAAGACCCTGACACACATTTCTCTCCGTTTTCATGCTTATTTTAACCCAAAGGCCTTAGCTCGCAGCTCTGCCTGCAAGTCCCCAGGCCAAGCAGCCTACGGCAGGTTCACAGACAGGCAAAAGGCCCTCAAAGGGCAGCCCTTTGCCACCAAAGGTGTCCCCTGCGGGAGGGACAGGGCTCACGGGGCAGCCTCTGCCAGACCTGCCACCTCTGTCCCCCCGGCTGCTCGGTCACAGGCACAGCGCAGAGAGCCTCATGTTCCCACCACATCCTGCAGGCTCTCCCTGAGGCCTTCTCTGGGGGCCACATGGATTCTTCCTCCATTTCCCATTCTGCCACAAGGGACAGTACCAAGCAGACATCTCTAAAATTGCTTGGCAGCCTGGTGCCAACCCAAGCAAACTCCTGCTTCACAGCTTAGGGCCTCTCTTACCTCTTCCCAGCCTGGCAGAGGATGTGAGAATGGCATGTGCAGCAAAAGGATAAACAAGGGGGTTTTCAAATAACAGGCGCTTCAATAAGCTCAGCAGAGGGGATCACTAGTCTGCACCTCCTCAGCCCATTTGTTATAATGAATCCTAGCATGTTGCTGCTCTGTCTCCAGAAGATCCAGATTCCTCCTCTTCATGCAGCAGGTGACTCTCTGCCAAGGATGGAGGATGAAACAGCTCTAGCAACGTAGGGTTAGAACTCCTCTGCAAGGGCAACTCGAGGCCACAACTTGAGCTCCTTGTGGTCCATGCGCTGCCCTGACCACCACACTAACTCAGAGCGCTGAAGGCCAAGGAAAAAACACAAGTGATAAGGAAAAGACACGCCTTGCTAACGCCTGTCTTTTTTGTGGCTTCTCATGTGGCATCAGCTTATCTTACGTAAAAGGCTGTGAATTCACTGTTCCATGTTGGACACTGCAAGAAAGAGTCAAGAAGTTGCAGAGAGAAGTTGAGAGAGCTATCGCAGGGCTCAGGGCAGTACTTCAGAGATGTCTGTGTCTGGATGCAACAAAAGAGGCACCACGCGTACGTACAACGCCACAGCTGGAGAAGCAGTCAAGAAAGATGCTTAGACTGGTACAAGAACACATCATTTTACATGTTTGTAAGTCTCAAACTCAAGAGCCTCCTGTTTTAATGAGATGAACCATGTTTTTATTATTGGCATACAAGTCCCCTACAGCAGTGGGGAGAAGTCATTAAAACCAGTAAAGATGGAATATCCTGCATTTGTGTTTCTTGTGTGAAGCAAAAGCAAACAACAAACAAATCTTACTAATAAGATTCTTCCCATAGCCCAGTAGTCAAGAGTTCCTCTGTTCCCAAAGCAAGTGAGAAAGGGACACTGGAGGGGAACTAGATCCATATGTTGGTGCAAACGCCTCGGCAAACTTCCTGTGCGCAGAGTTTTGGAGCAGGGCACCTCGGGAGAGCACAGCAGGACTGCACAGCACTCGCAGCACCTGACAGCAGCTTGGCAAGGTGAGTGCCCTCGTTTCTTTCACAGGTTTTCATCTCCAGCGCCCTAACAAGGCAGTTTTGTTTCATTAAAAACAAACAAACAACTCGGCAAAACCACAAGGCCAACTAGCAGAAGGACTGAACTCACTGCCACCGCCACCAGGCAACAAGGCAGCTGTCACCAAGCGACCCTCTGCTCTTCATCCACCAGTAGAAGGGATGGGGAGGGGCAATGAGATTTGCACCAACGTGTCGCCTTTGAACATGACAAAGCAGCAGCTCCCAAGGGTGTCTGCCCCTAACAACTGCTGATGAGATTTAAGCAAGAAATACCGATCCACTATAAAAAAAAATTATCACAAGCACGTGGCAATATTTCTTTCATGGTCTCTACAGAATCAAGAGTTTCCACTACCAAATGTCATACTGGGTGCTAATCACTGGATCCCGATCACTATCCACGTAACAACAACAAAAACACTGTAACCTAAATCAAAACCCCATGACTTACCTATTAATTAGCTGAGGATGATGCCCACTGCACATTAAAGGTGCAACGCTGTCCCCATGTCACCATTCTGCACTGGTGTGTGTCACCTGCCTGCGTAACATTGTACTGCTTTAGGCTGCCACACATACCACGCCAAACATAAGGGTGCGTACACCGAGCTGACACCACCACCCTGAACAGGCTGAGGAGCTAAGGCTGTTAAGAAGCACACTCTTCGGGGGACCAGCAGGAATTGTCTCTCTTGTCACCATCCCCTCCTAGACCAGGACCATTTGAAAGGCAGGGAGTGTTCACACTTCAGCCAAAATGAGACACGGTAGCTCAAACCAGTTTCAGTGGTAAGTTTTGCCCCTCGCTCTCCAGGAACTTCTCCAGGAGAGGAGGAGACTGGCCCCCTGGGACAGTTAACTGCACCCAAGCTCCTTCAGGTGCACATTGAGCTTCAGTCCGTATAGCCACAAAGGACCCCTCTGGAGAGAGGAGCCTCAATTCTGTGTTCAGACCAGCTGAGAGCAGCACCTCAAAACCAATGGAGAGCCCCACTTCTCTAGGTCCTTTTCTTATAATTTCCATCCTGAGGACACAACATCCCCATCAAGATCCCAGTAAGGACTTGCCCTTTGTTTTGACAACCTTACTCTCTGCGAGCCGAGAGCTGAAGGCAGCTGAGACATCCCAGACACTGAGTAGGGACCAGCCGGTACCCGTCAGTCGCAGAGGGGCGGCCCAGAGCAGCTCTCCATTGCCAGACGTCCTGCAGAGCGCCGCCCAGGCCCGCGAGCCCAGTGGCCAACAAGCCAACTGCTGGTGTGTTCCTACTGTACAGGAGTGGCACCTGCACTGCGGGGTCACGCTCTGAGAACACACTCATTTCACTGATTTTGCACAGTATTTCCGACAGTCCCCTGGGCTGGCTCCTCTGCACAATCCAACCATGAAAGTACAACCCAACTCCACCTATGGCCTCATGGTCACCAAGGAACGCGCAGGAGCGTGACCTGGGCTTCCCAAATCAGCCATTTGGCCCTCCTATTTCAAGGGAGAACTCTGGGATGGCTTCACTACCCTGTATCCCTCCAGATGTCTCACAAGGGAGTTACACTCAGGAGGCAAGAGCTGGAGTTTCGGAGCAGAACAGGCATCCTCAAAGCCCAGGACACACAAGCACTTGCCTTGACTTAAACTTTGGTGTTCTTAAGGAAGTTTTAAATGGATTAAGAAGGAAACAAAGCAGAGCTTCCAAGGGAGCAGGGTATCTCTTACTGCATTGGCTAATCAGAAGGGGAGCAAAAATGACACTGCCAAAAAACTCTTCTGATGTCTCTGCTTAACAACAATCTTAACACAGCACAACATCAATTAAAATTGTCACCTGTTTCAGAATCAGCTTCGATCCCAATTCAGGAAGCAAATCCTAAACAGAGAAAAAGCTCATTAAATATATGAGAAAATTATCTTCTTCCTTTCAAAAAACAATCTGCACATACATGAAAAGGCTACCAAGGTCCTCTGACAGCTATAAGGCTGGAGAAAATATTTTTTTCTTTCGTCCCAGTGGGTTTCAGTAGGAACCACAGAGGAAATAATCTTTAGAGCTTTGCAGGCTACAAGGCACTATTTTGCCCTCCTTCACCCAGGCAGCACAGGTTTGCAGGAAGAGTCTACCAAGAAAACACCAATGCTCTAAAGGTTAACCATGAACACTGTTGTCTCCTGCAGCATCAGCCTCTGGGTGGTTTCCACAATCTGCTTCCTGGAATACACCACCTGCTACCATGTAGGTTGCCAAGGGAAAAGGTGTCAATGTGGAGGCTGGGGCATGGAAAGTTTTTGCAATGCTCTGCTGATGAGCCTCCCATAAGTAGCTCAACAAAAAAGCAAACAGGAGACCAAAAATAACTTACAGGGCTCTGTTACTCAAAAGAGAAGAGCATGTAAATTCTAAGGACAATGGGGAAATTAGGTAGCAATTATCAGGAGGGCTGAACAAGACAGATGTTTTATTGTCTTGTGGAAACGAGATCAAATCTTGAAGACCACAGATTCACATCCAGCTAGAGGGACTTGTGCAGAGAATGCTAGAACAGCCTCTTCTGAAAATGCAGTTTCTTTCCCAATTTTAACCCCCCAGGAAACAGAGAGCACTGCTGAGGACGAGCTATGCAAAGTTTTCAGAATGGCTGAACAACTGCAGGCTTTGGGGTTTGCAGTTGCTGCCTGTTTTTGTGTGAGCAAATGATGATGAACAGCACAATCACAGCAACCTGTGTAGCTTTGCAAGGCAAATGTTCAAAAAGCTGCATACAGCCTCCTGGAGATGAACCTTAAAGCCAGAAGGGTTGGATTAAAAAGAAACAAAAATAAGTTAATGTTTCATAAATTACAAATAGGAAAACAACACACACTGGGCAAGATGTTTTCTCCCAATGTGGTAGTCATCTCTCAAAAGCGAATTGCCTCTTTCAGTTCCTCAGCCCCAAGGGATCTCTCCCAGCCAAATTCGCAAGGTCTGGGGTTAGCCCTGCCCAACCCAAGCGCACAAGAGGCTGCTGCAGGCGAGGTGCAAGGCAGCTGCGCTTGCAAGACCTTGTGTGGGTGAGCAAGATCCCCCGCGGAGGCTTGCACGGGGCTGCATGCTCTGCGTCTGCACTCCCCAGCCTCCCGCCAAGCCCCCTGGCAGGGACGCGTGACAAGAGGGAATTCAGACACTGCGCCGGAGAACCGAATGCTTTGGGGCAGGGAGGAAGTGGTGGCAGGGCTGGTTCGTGCCACGTGCCCAGGAGCTCTGCACTCCCCACATGCTCCTTGGACTCTCACCTGCTTCCGGAGCCCCAGGTGGTGCTGGCAGCCAAGGGCACCTCTCCCCAGCTGCATCTGGCCACGCGCCTAACAGTTTATTGTTTTGTTCCCTTCCCCTGCTTGAAACCACAGCGATTCACAGCTTTATGGCCCACTATTCCTCTGCTGGAACAGATGGGGGACAGGTGAGGGGAACTCTGCATTTGCCTGGGGATGAAGTGCTGGTAGCCAGCAGTGACCCACTGCACAACGTTGACCAATGTACTTCTGGGTCACAGTGCCCAGCGTGGCTCACAACCCTCGCCTTGGCCTAGTTACGAGATACTCAGAGGCCTGTCTCTCTCCAGCGTTAAACAGGGCAGGATGGACAGATCTAGTCCATCCTTTCTATACCTGAAGTGTCACAGGGCTCGAGCTCAGGATCTCATAGTGCAGCTCTGCCTAATCCACTATCTGCACCCCAATGTTTCACAAAAGAACCAAACTTTGCCAGTGTTTCAGATACAGAAGGCTCATTTCTGTTTGACCTGCTGCAGCTTGGGCACATTAGATGACTTCAAACCCCATTCTGCCTCCCCTAAAAGGCAGAGCTCTATGTTTTTATTAAGCGACGGTAAAGTCACTCTCAAGGATTCCGGGGAGAAGTTTTCTAAACAAGCTGCATTACTAAAGGTAACATAAAGAGAGGGTCCAAACATCAGATGGTTTGCTACTTTAAGGACCCAGCAATGTAATCAAGTTACCTAACACATCCGCCTCTTTACAGCTTCCAAGCCTACGAGAAACCTCGAGTTAACAGGCTACGCTTAATTTCCTTTGGGTCAAACTTATAAGGAATCTAATTTGTTTCACAAGCAGCTCTGGATTTCAGCAGACAGCTGACGAGCAACCCAGGCGAGAGAGAAAGGCCGTTAGTGCATCACACAGGTCTGCTGCAGAAGGCAATTGATCAACTGTATATTTAGAAACACGATCAGGAAGGGAGCTGATGAGGGCCATGGGAGTCCATTTTAACACCTCTGCCTCTTCATAGGAAGGAGAAGGGAAAAAATATATACATGTGCATATACATATGAGTCCACTCAGTGGACATCACCAAATCACACCGGTTCACATGCAGCAAGGTAACCCCAGCACACGCAGAGAAAGGCAAGGCCCAGCAGGGCAGCTCTGACTGCTGGGCATATACGTTACCAGGCTCGGGGCAGGCTTGGGCATGGTCTTCCGTGCTCGGTGGACCTTGACTTCAGCATTAGCAGCGGTGGCTTTTTTAGCATCCATGTCCTTACTGCCCTCCCCAAACTTGGTTGGCATCGTGGCTTGCATCTGAGAAAAGGTGCCCACAGTTCTCCCTTTGCTTACTCCTCCTGGAAGGGTTTTTGCAGCATGGCCGGTGAGAGAAGCAAAGGTGCTGGTAGTCCTTATAGGTTGCTCCTGTGCCATCTGCTTCGTTAGAATAAATCCATTGCTCCCTGTTACAGAAGTCTGTGTGAAGTCATTAGCAGTCATATGGTTTTGCTTCCCAGTCTCACCATCTCGTTCAGAAATGCCATTTTCTGCTATCCTATTTAACTTAGTACTCGAGTCCTGCTGGCTCACTTTCATATTGTCCTGAGTGTTTTTAGCTGGGTTTGGGTGGCTACCAGCTTCGCTGTGCTCACAGGAACCATTGGTTTCACCATCTACGGCCATTTTTGGTTCCCCCACTTGCTTTTCTGTAGCACTTTCATCTGCAGCCATGGCATTAAATCCTGGAGAAAGAGAATAAGGAGGAAGAGGGGAGAAAGAAAGAGTCACAAGCGTTACCAGAACTCAAACAGAAGCCAGAGTTACTCCCAATGGCTATCAAAGGGCAAATATATCCTCCAGCAAATTTCCTGCTATATACACCCAATTAAACAGCCTATCTACCTACCTGATTGGTTTGGGCTGGATCCTCAGATGGTGAAAACTGGGGCAGTCAGCTGGAACCCATACCCTCATTTTGACTCACCTCGGCTGCGGGTGTGGCCGTTTATTCCCAACTATGTATTTTTCGAGTTTTCTTGTTTTTTTTGTAACCACTTTTATTGGATCGTATGTCAAAACCTCACCTGGAAAACAGAATTTTGCCCATCTTGCATTCAAGCCCATGGCAAAGCTGGTTACTACACCAGATTTGCACAAGAAAAGCTTGCTGGAAACACTCCATGGGACAGACAGAGCCCCGTGGTTAAACATCTACATTGAGGCTTTGCTATTACAAGAAGCATCACAAGAAGCAAGTCCCAGACACAGCTCTCCCGCAACACCGTCCAGCAAAGGCCAGTTTAACTCTCCCTCATTTGCCAGGAGTAAGCAGGCCAGGCCCAGGACATCCTGTGTCCTTTCAAGGGTAGCAGCCAGAGTGAACACAGCACCAAAGCTCTCTTGCAGAAAAAACAATGGCATGTGTTCATATAAAACGTTTTTTTCTCCCTTCCCCAAATATTCCTCTGTTACTCCCCACACCAATAGACTTGTCCAATCAGAAATTTCAGACCCAAGATGAAAGGATCCAAATATGAACTTCATATGTATTCACAGAAAAGTTTCCAACAAGACAAACTAGCAGCTCCCCAGGCAACCAGAAGTGATAACAACTCACTGGCACGTTCAGTAGAATGATTATATCAACCTGCTGTTGGGAATCCTCATATTGAAAAGCATCAGAACATGCACCAGCTTTAGCTTTGTCCAAGCGGGCTGTCAAAGCAGGTAGGACTGATCTACTGCCAGCTCAAATCTAAGCAACTTTAGCCAGGATGATGCAGAGTCAAAGCAGAGGCCACCATTCAAGCGGCAGCAGCACGCTGGGGAGCAGCACGTCTGCACGCTGCTTTAAGCTCGAATGCATGGGATAAAAAATAATAAAATCTGAGTGCCTCTGGTGAAACCTGGTTCAAGTCTAAAGCACACAGAGCCACCACGGTCCAGAACGCGGGACTCGATAGCTAGTGGTTTGCGGCTGAGCTTGGCCAGCTGGCTACGGAGGGCCAGCGCAGCCTGGCCCCTGGCAACCACTCCATCTCAGCCGCAAATTCCCTTCCCGTCCTGCGACAAGGATCAGTGGCCACTCGAAGGGGGGAAAGAAGGGAAAAAAAAAAAAAAACAACAACACACTATTTGAGGTCCTGCCTCCCTTCTAATGCACTCATTCAGGCAGTCTTTGCTTATGACTGGGGTAAGCTCTAGGCTCTATTCTAATTCATGCAGACGGAGCACTCACGGGTGGAGTCTCTCAAACCAACGTTTTCAAGTACCCAGAACAACTGCAGTATGCCCCAAACATCCTGCTTTTCTGGTGCTTATCTGGGATTTAAAGAAAAGTGTTTCCACCATCAGATTCAAAGTCACCTTAGAACTGGTCAATACAGTTAGACTCACACCGGAGACTCTGTTTCACACAGAAAGGCAGCAATGTTGGGTGCTGAGTAACTTCTTGAGAAGTGTCTTCAAAACCCTATCACAGACTCACAGCTCTTCCCTGGGGGCCAGTCCGGACAGTCTCTCCTCATGCAGAACCTGCCCTCAGCAGCCCGTTCCAGGGCGGCAGCTGCGCCGGACGCGGGTCCTGCCTGCTCAGCGCAGGCTGCGGGGAGGACCACTATGTAAAGAGCTCAGCAAAATCTGCAGGAGGGCAGGGGCAAAAACCCACCTCAGATGGGCAGTTTCACAGAGTCGAGCGTGAGTCCAAGTCAGCAATTCCATCTGCTGCCGCCTCTGCCACCCTGGCCACCTTGCATGTCCTGAGAGCTCAGAGAAGGCACCCAAGGGGTTGTTTCTAAAAGCAGGACTCTCGTTGGGAGAAAATAAAGTGCCACCATTTTTTTCTTTCATTGTTATTTAACTGCTTGAGAAATCTTGGCCAGGAGAGAATGCAACCAACAGTTACACTTGGAATCTTTATAAGACCATGCTATGACTTTTAAATAAAATGATTTTGGCAAAGGTAGCGTTGGAAGAGAACAAAACAGCCTAAGGAGGTTACGAAAAAGCAATGAGGCTAAAATGAAAATCCCACATAGTGTTTTCCTCCACTCTTACTAAGGGTGCAAAATGCAGTCTGATTGTCCATGGAGGTGTCGTCAATCGCTAGAAAAACACAACAAACTTCCACAGCTGTATTTTTCATTTTCCAAAAAAGGTGGTTCACCACAAGCCTGCTAAAAATATGGCAAACGTATGGAGTTCCCTGGTTAATCGGGAACAATGAAACAAAGCACATGCTCCAGGCTTTGCTTTTCTCAAAAATGTTTTTCAGTCCAATTGAAGCTTTTCTGCTCTTATGCTGTGAGTAGAAATGAATTAAAAAAAAGCCTAAAATCAACATTTTTCTAAATCTCTACTGTTTGACTTCACTTATTTCCTCTCTACACAGAACAAAGCTGAGTTCTCCCATATTCTCCTCTCCCTCCAACTCTGTTCTTCATCTACAACCATTCTTCCTTTAACTAAAAATTAAAGATATAAACTACTTGTACAAAACTGTAATCTCAATCATTAGAAGCATCCAAATATGGTACAAATAACTGAAGGGAGGGTGTCAGGAGGATGGGGCCAGCCACCTTTCAGTGGTGGCAGCAACAGCGCAAGAGGCAACGGCCACAAACTGAAACACAGCAAGTTCCACCAAAATTTGAGGAAAAACTCCTTGACTGTGAGGGTGACAGAGCCCTGGCACAGGCTGTCTGGAGAGGCTGAGGAGTCTCCTTCTCTGAAGATATTCCAAACCCACCTGGATGCCACCCGGTGCCCCGTGCTCCGGGTGTCCCTGCTGGAGCAGGGGATTGCTGGAGGCCCCTGCCAACTCAAGGCCATATCCACCAATAAAAGCTTGTCACATCATCCACGATGCTGTATCCCTTTCTAAGTATACAAAATTAATTTAAAATCCAGCAGTGTGTATGAGAGGTAACATACTCAGGAGATTAATCTTCCGTTACGCTGCCCATTCACTGAACTAGGGATCTGACGTCCTTACATCAGCAGAAATAAGCATCCATAAACATACATATCTTCCAATAGTTGGCTATATTTTAATAACACAAAGAATTCCAGACTCCAAATTATGCAGATATGTTATCCGTGCACCTCCCCAAGGCCAAGAATAAAATAATCAGGAATATATTTAAATCAACGCTTTGAATTAACTACTCACTGAGAGTAGTTCACAGAGTTCACAGCCCTCCCACCACTCTACAAACAGGCCCCTTGGCATCAGCCTCACTCAAGTCTAAGCTTTCCTCTCTAATAAAAAAAAACATTTATCTACAATTAAAATTCCAATAAAGGAAACAGAACCTTGACAAAGGAGGGGAGAAGCTAAAACAGCTTGGCTGAGCTCATCTCACCTCTGCTTAGATGTCTCCAAGAGCTCTCCAGAGCTAGGGCCCTTAAGCCACCCTTGGACCAGAGTTGGTGCCCGCGCGTTCGCCACGCGTTTGGCTCCCGTCCTGCGGCAAACGCGAGCAGCAGAACAGCACCCACGGCAGCCACTGCCACCACGGCCAGAAGGGACACGCTGCCTCTGCCGACGCTGGAAGGGATGAGGAGCCACCAGAAACTCTTCATACACAGGAAGCCAGATGACCAGCTCAAAGCCCTGCCATAACTTGGGAAGTTCATTTCTTAAATTCTTAAAAAAAAAAAAAAATTTCTTTTAAGCTCAGAGCTCTGCTCAATAAGATGAATTAAGAAGAATACACTAAAAAATACTTAAGCCCTCACACTTCAGACCAAAATCCAAACAGCACTAGGTTTGCAGAGCAGAGGGGGACCCCTACAAGGGAATGCAGAGTTACCTGCAATTTCTACCCATTTTCCCAAACATGTTAGCACTGAGCACTGCTAGCGCCAACACACCCAACTGCCTGCATCTTGCAAGACATTTTCTATGCATTTCTGGCCCCCTCGAAAAAGAGCAGGGCTCTGTTTCTTCAGAGGAAACATGAGGCAGGCCTTCAGGTGCTGCAAGAAAAGGATCACAACTCTGAACTGTCAAGAAAAGAAAACTTAAATGAAAAGCTTATGATTTCAAGTGCTTTTTGAACTGCAGTGCAAGTGCTGCGTACATTTACGTACGCACACACATTTGACATGTTTTTGCCTTAAGTACTTTACAGCGCAGCTTTTAAAACAATCACAGGTATCAGACATTTGTTCAGTATCCAACAGTCCCACAGCATAGGCTTTTAAAAAGGGAGTTACATGAGTGCTCATAGTCCTTACGTTACAACAGCTCCTTCCACCCCTTCCTCCTCAAAGTGGAAAAAAGAAAACTGCAAAGCAAGGAAAAAAAACAGCTGAAATAAAAAGGATCCTGAGAAGATATCTGTTGAAAGAGTCCAAACTAGTATGAAATGGTAGATCGAGGTCATGTACTTTGTTTAAAAGGCCAAAAATTTGAGCATTTTGAAGCCAAGAAAGGAAGACACTTGAAATTTTCAGGCCTAAGTTCCTCTCTGGGAGGCGAAGAACTTTTTCCTTTCTTCTCTTTTTCCCTTCTCTTTCCTTCTCATTTTTCTTCCCCACCTTTTACCCCACTTTTTTCTTTTTCTTTTGAACCAGCGGGGGCAGAGGAGACCCACCTGAGAACACAGCCCGTATTTCCAGAATGCCAGAGCAGGCCCCCTGCTCTCACTGGGAACCCCCGCTCTGCTGTAGGACAGGCCCAAAGGCAAAGCAGAGGGGAAGAAACACAACTTCCACTTTTAATGCAGAATACCGGGGTTAGTCAGGCTGGGTGGAAGGGAATCAGTTCTGCGCTACTGGCTTGTCCGTGCACCCTGCTGATGAGTAAAAGCTTCTCCTGTTTAACAGCCTGCGCGACATGAGGCCGCTCCCTGCCAGCAGACGCGGGTCCGTGAGAGCTGTGGCCACGAGGCTCCAGATCCACCCATGCTCAGGGCCGCTGCTGCGATCCGAGCGGGTTTCCTCCACAGCAGCCTCCCGCCTGCCTCCGCGTGCTCCTCGCAGCGGCGCCAGCCACCCCATGCGATGTGGGGACAGCTAAGATATCACCTAAGTGGCTTCTTGTTTGATCAGGTCTCCTGGCTGTCAGTCTCCAGCAGGGACCTCAAATGCTGAGAAAGTCAAAGCGAGAAAATTATTCTTTTACTCCTTTTAAAGCTGCCAACTCTAGAGCAGAAAATGCAAAGGTTGCAGCTGCTCTGTGGAACGCAGCACTTCCCTCACACGCTGCAATCTCCTAGGTGTAATAAGAGGGGGAAAGGGGAAAAGAGAAAAGGCTTCTTCAGGAATTTAAAACCTTGAAACTCTCTAAAAGCAGTTTTAAGTTTATTTGCAAGCAAATCAACTGCGCGTTTCTAATCTGGCACTATGGTCTGCCGCTGATGCCTTGTAAAATGGCTGCCTCGGGTGAAGTTTCCAAAGTGCTGAGCCTAATTGCGGACTTTGCTATCGACTGCCCTCGCCTGCTCATTCATTCTGCCTCTTTATTGGAGCTTTCCATCTCTGGGGCTGAGAAACAGCAGCAAAAAAAAAAAAAAGAGGGCAGCTGAAAGGCAAAGTGAGACGCAGCACCGCGCACAGGGCTGCGGGCATCGGGAGGACAACTACAATCACTTGCAACTCTGGCGAGAAACCACTTTTTAATGAGTTTCTCTCCGAGTCAGACTAAATGCCCAACAAAATAAGAGAGCAACTTTTTTTTTCCATCCCTCTCTTCCATCTGCCTGCCCCTTCGCCCTCCCTATTGCCGAGGGGAAAGATGGACCTCAACTTTTACCCACAAGCTGCAACATTTCCCCATGGTTGACAAAAACCATCCCATCCACAGCTATTTTTCCTGTCTATAGTGAGCAACTGTAGACAGAAGGGGACATTAAGTCTCGTGAGCAACTTGCACTGGGCTTTACACAGCCTGGGACTGAATCCCAGAATTAAAGTGCCAGGAACACTTGAAGCTCTCATTACTACAGATGTACGTTAAATTTATAGTTTAATTATTACTCATGATCAGTGCCAAGATGAAACTAGGAGGGGACGTGCCAGCTGATAGGAACAGTGCATTTCCACCATCCCTTTTGTTGCATCCGGCTCACAAGCCATCCCAGACGGACGGCCAGCACCCCGAGGACAGGCAAGCGCGGGGATGCATCCAATGCCAGGCTGTAAATGGGGGCAACGCTTCTTGCTAGCTGCCCTTCCCTGCGCCGGCAGTGCAAGCTCCAAAGCCAGCCCCAGGGCAGACAGCAGTCGCAGCAGGGCCAGTGCTGCCTTTCTTGCTTATGGGACAGACCTAGGAATCTCATTTTAAAAGCTGCAAGCTTCCTTAATTTCCTATCTCATCTTGGACACAGAGAAAACGTAAGTCTGTATATAGATGTGTAAGTAAAGGGGCCATTCCCTGAGGCAGCAGCAGAGCGATGGTGCCAATACTGGTTAAATGGGGATCTGATTCCAGCCTCAGAAACTCAGAGCCAAGGGAGGATAAAAAGGGGGTAAATGCAACAAGTGACTTCTTACAAATCACACGTCGAGCCCAAAGAGCACCAAACAGGCTTTGGATCTGCAAGCTCAAGCCTCAGGGTTGATATGCTGAGTTTAGTCCTCACAGAGGACCTGCCAGGGGAATTTTCCCAAAGTGAACAGAATCCAGGACAAACCTGATTTTGTTTTAGAGACAAGAGCTCCCATCAAACACCTGATTAGTCTGCCTCACGTGGCTCTGCCTCCACCAGAACACAACAAGGGACTTGCATGGATTCCCATTCGCACACGTGTCCTTCTCTCTAAAGAGGCAGCAACTGCTCCAGGAAACGTCAGGAGGAAAACTCAGGCTTCCAGATGCTTTACAAATTCATGCATCCCAGCTCCATGCATTGCCTCCAGCCCCAATTTCAGGAACAGGGCTTACGGAAATAATTTCCAAATGCCATCTTGCAAGTGTGTTGTAATGATTTAATGTTCATACAACATCCTAATATGTAAATTTGTAATGTAAATAGACATTAACTAACTAAACTCTAGAATGATCACAGTTGGTTAATAAAGGTCAGCTACCAGCAGTGCATAATACAGCACATCAATCAAGCAAAGCACTGCCTTTTTAGGCATGTGGCATGTTCTAGAAAAAAAAAAAAGGGGGTATGATCAGAATATAATCAGAACATCACCACAAGAACGGAAACTAGGCACTTTAGATTTTAGGATCATTCTTCCCTGGTAAGAGGACTGTAAAATAAGCCAAAGTGGTTGCAAGTGGAGAACCTTGAGGCTGTTTCTGCTCAGCGAGGATCCTCCACTTCCTTTTGATACACAACACTTGCCTTTAATCAAAACCAGTGACAACATTCAAGACTCTGCTATGTCTCTCTCCCAACTATCACACTGGGTTTTTACTCCAACTAGACTCTTGACACTTACCTTGAGATCACCTAGTGCTACACAAACTAAGTTAACAGTCCTGATCCGAGCAAGATAATCAAAGGCAGAGTCTCCTCTCGGAGCAACGTGAGCTCCCACAGCCATCTCAGTCTTCACCTCTGCTCTTCGCAGATCAGGTGTACGTGCAAGCACCGTGGCCAGATCTAGCAAAGCATTCAATACCTGGCTGTTTTGGAGCTTTACTTTCTAACTGGAGAAGCTTCAAAAAACAGAATGCTGGACAGAATGGAAAGAAACAACAAGGTTGTACAGGCACAGGTCTGAAGTAAGTCCAAGAGTTTGTTTCTAGACAAGGCTAGGTATTTTGATAGGGCCAGTTCTGTGATTTTCTAGTGTTCTGTTATGGAGAGCAGAACAAAAATACACTGAATCCTTGCAGAGGAATGAGAGGTAACTAGGCAAGAATTAATGAAACCATGAAAAGAAAAGGGGGAGCAAAAAGGAAAAAAGGCAAAACAGAAGAGTATAAGGTGTTTTGTTTTGTTTCTTTTCTAATTCACTGACAGTTAAGTCCTCAGATTTGCATGCGCACAACTCGCAGACAACCATATAGGAAAGACTTCCTTAAATTAAAACGTACCCTGCATCCTTTCTGCAAAGTAAAAGTAAGCAGAAAGAACAACAACAAAAAAAAAAGCCCTGAAGCATCCCATAATGGCACAATGTGTAGAGTATCTCCCCCACCCTGGCCATCCTGGAGCAATCAGTGCCTGTTCTGGAGCCACAAAGAAACTCACAGGAAAACAGAGAGTCAAGTTTAACAGTGGGAGGAAAAGGGCTAGGTCACTGTGTATTAGGGATCAGAGTTCAGTTAACACCAGTCATACAAAGGAAGTTCAAAGTAACTGAAGTCTCCTTTAGGGCCACACCAAAGCAGAAGTGAAAATTAGACATAATTCTTCAGGTGGGAGGAGAGGAATGGCCTGAAAACCAAATTTGCCTCTTTGGGGGAAAGGCCCTGCTCAGCAGGAGCAGATGAGACGGGTGCAGCTCCTGTAACAGGTGCACATGTGAGACCCGCAGGGGACAGAGCACATCCTCAGTGCCCTGATTTCACTGCCAGGTGCGTCGCGTGCCAACCCCACTGGCAAGGTCTGGCCCTCAACCGAAGCAGGTGCTCACCTTCCTCTTTATTGTTGGTGATATCTTTCAGCAGCTCGGTCTTCATGCAGGCGTCTTTCCTTGTCTCTCCCTTACTCAGCACTGTTCGCTAGAGGTGGGGGGAGAAGGGACAGGGAAGAAATATCAGCATTTAGCTCAAACGTTCATATACACATTGCGTTTAAAACAAGATACAATCAGGGACAAATCCTGTTTACATCATGGGCAAACTTCATTCTGCGAAGTAACTCTGCCAGGAAACTGCCACCAAAGCACAGGTCAACGATAAACAATTCAGAGGCTCACCCCGCTGACAGCCCAGTGCATCTGCGAGGCAGCGGAGCCTGGATCTGCACAGACGCGATTTCTGAACTCTTTGGTTAAGATACAGCCGGACATTATTTTCCACCCCCCGACACATGTAAGGAGTTTGGGAATCCAGCTGAGCACATTGGAATACACATGGATTAAAGTGTTTCTAAAAGACATCCCAAGGATACGATCCTGGCTCCTTCCAAAGCTCACAGGTCCTGGGGGGCTAGAGGGGGTTTTTCATCTCCCCCATTTCTCACTGCGTTGCAGAGATCAACCTGAGTAGGCCCAAGGACACTGCTTCCATTGCTGTAGCTTCTTCTGATTTACAAAACGCAAACCATCAGCCCAGCTGAGCTGCAGCTACCTCATCCTCCACGTTTATTAAGGCGGAGGAGCTCTGTTCTGCAGCCTAAACCAGGGGGTTTTGCTTCCCCTTTTTTCCTCCTTTTCTTGCAAAGTGGAGCACCTGGTCATCCCTTTCGCACGCTTCCAGTCACGTTGCTGTCTCAGCTTTGCAGCCTCCGGATCATTTTGATGCAGGGGAGGGGGCAGACTAGAAGCTAAGCACAGGAGAAAGGCATTAAACCCCTCAAACACTCAAGCGCGGGGCCCCCTCGGCACGGCGCCGGAGACGAGCGGCTCCACACGGCAAACACGGCGACCACCTCACGGCGCTGCCCCGCACTGCGGCCGGCGGCGCCGCCGGGTCAAGGCAACCGTTGGAGGCCGACGCCAGGAGCAGATGGTGCCTGCAGCCGTGCAAATCCAAAGGCTTAAAGCAGCGCCGAGTGGCA
>VZSV01000208.1:499040-519692 GCA_013398735.1 Nothocercus julius | reverse complement strand
CGGCGGCCGCCCGGCTCCCGAGGAGCTTCTGGCACCATCTGTGCCCTTCCGCGCCGGGAAGGGCGATCCCCTTTGTTGCTCCGCGCGCCGCACATTGTGGTGACAGCAAGTAGCTCACGGGGCAGCCGGGGCCTCAGGCATCGCCTGGGGCTCCCGCCGCTTCTGTTTCCTTAGCGGACTGTGTCACTTCCGGGCCTTCGGCAGCCATCTTCAAAGCCAGCCGCCCTCCCCCAGGCTCGGCCGACCGCCCCTCCTCTGCTCTCCTGCTTTCCCCGGCAGGCGGCGATCCTGCCCTTCCCGCACCCATCCTGCCCTTCCCACCGCCATCCTGCCCTTCCCGCCGCCATCCTGCCCCTTCCCGCCGCCATCCTGCCCCTTCCCGCCGCCATCCTGCCCCTTCCCGCCGCCATCCTGCCCCTTCCCGCACCACCAGGAACAGCCGCGGGGACAGCAGGCCCAGCTCCTTCTCCTGTCCCTCCCCGAGCCCGGCTCCTGAACCGCAACCCGCCACGCGGCCTCGCTAGCACTTCGCACCCAGAAGCGTCGACTACGTCCTCTGCGCGCATTAACTCATTAAGCCTCGTGCACCAAGAACACGTAGCTATGCTACTGATTTCACAGCAGATTAAAAAAAAAAGGGAAAAAAAAATAAAGAAACTTTTCCCCTGAGCAACCCTTGGGCCCTGATGAAAAGCCAGGGGAGAGCAGGGCGAGGAGAGGGCACGGAGGAACAGAGCGGCAACGCAGGAATGAGGGGCTCGCGCCAGGCGGGCACCGCGCTGGGAAGGGCCAGGCAGCAGGAGACGAAGCTGCTCCAAGCGAGCGGCGCAGAAACGCTGCGCCCAGCAGAAAGCCCGGCACAGCGCGGCGCAGCAGCCGCAGCAGTCATCACAGCAAATAATTACAAGGCTTGTATCATAATGTCTGGTTTTAAAGTCATTACCAATTGCCTGAAGATTGGCTGAAGTCATTAGAAGGGAAAGAAAGGCTTTGAAGTGGTCATTATTTGATTGCTAAACACGGAGACTTCGGTGCAATATGTTACCAGGCACAGAGGCTCTCTCCCTCGCATCATGGCCGTGGCTGTACAAGGTCTCGGGATCCACCTGCGAGACTCGCTTCCACCTTCTGCTCCTTCTGGTCGGAACACAGCCCGTGGCTGCTGTGACAGCGAACAGGGCAGCAAGCCCCAAATCCGGGTTTCAGGTCCTCTGCTGAACCAAGTTGGAACAAGAGACACATCTAGACATAGACGTCTCACAGAAAGCTAAAGACAGGAGCCTGCGAGTTCAGAAAAACTGGGCAATGAGTCCAAAGCTGATGTAACTGTGTCTGTGATGAACGGAGTTCTTTTCGCTGAGTCTGCAGTGAGGGATGGCAGGGAAGGATCCCGGCGCCCTAGAGTCCCCTGTACTCGCAAGCCACCTCATTTCACCAATACGGAGCACAGCGCTGGTGTCACGGGGCCTCGGGCAGCCCCAGCGACCCGCCACACGTCAGTGAAGCATTCCTGCTGCATCCCCTCCTGAATTCAGTTTCAGGATTTTAATTGTCTTGCTTTCACCTTTATTGTCCCAAGCAACTGTTGCCCAACCAAAGGTAAGAGCTCAGCCCAAGATCAGCCCAACCAAATGTATTTTCACCATCAATTCACATGGTTTTACTCTGACTGAAAATCCTTATAGTGGCGCCAGATCTTTCACTGGCCTAAGATGAAAATGAGTATTAGAAAACGCTTATATGACACTAAGACACAGGCAGCACTGCTAAATCCTTCCAGAGCCATGGTCCTTCAAGATGACAAATCTTTGCTCCTGAACTCCAAACCAGCAGTCTGACAACCCTACCCCTCCCTATATGGATTTATATTTCTATACCCCTATCATTCTCCTTATGCCCATCAACACGAAGATATAATTAGCCCAGCCCTGCAAAATTACAATGATTTGGGAACAGCAAGAAACAATCTATTTGCATTTTGCAGCTAATTATTCCCCCTACGCACACACCCATCAATGTTCCCCAAACCCATCCACAGAACTGACAATCTGTGCCCGCCAGAGCTCCTGCAGAGGAGGGGAAAAGGATCGATTAGGCTAAATAATAATAATAAAAATAATAATAACGAACACTGGGATGGGAACATTCTCTTCAAACGCGCAGCCCCTCCAGCTCGGAGGAGCTTGCCGGTGAACTGCCCTTCTCATCGCTCACCCGGGTGCTGCACACAGGCTGACAACCATCACAGGACAGAGCCAGCGCGAGCCACCGGCCTTGGCAAAATTACTGTTGTCCTTCCTTTCTTCGCGCACTCCGAGGAAAGGCAAAGTCATTTCCCAAGATACTGCAAGCAGGTCTTGTTGCTCTCGGACATAAATTACCAATGGATAGCACCAGGTCTAATGCTCTAGCCACGGAATACCCAATTTTTCACCGGCAGTGGTAGCGTGGGAGTTGCACCTATTATTCCGCAGTCATTAAGAGAGGAAGGGCCCTTCTCCTTGCCCGCCCCAGGGACGTGCTGGGACACGATCTCCACAAACGCCAGCTCGGTGGTCACTACATCCTCCTTCGGGCGAGGGGGCAGGAGAGCCGTTCCTTCGCTGGGGACTGGCCGTGGGTTTTCCCTCTTCCAGGAGGCCCCTCAGACCAGCGAGCGGAGAGGGAGCAGCTCGGCCTCACCTCGACGCAGTCCTTGTCCGGCAACATTCACCGCGCCCGCGAGAACCCCCTCCACAGCAGGGGCCGAGTGCTCAGCCTTCAATCCAAACCCAAGGACCTCGACAACCTGTTTTTCTCCTCCCATCAGACACAGGTTTGCAGACCCTCATGCATGGGGAAGAGCAGGGAGCAAATTAAAAAAAAAAAAAAAAGAAAAAAAGAAGCAGACAAGCAAAGCTAATGCTTTCACCCATGCTGTGTCCACCAGATGCACGAGATTCCGAGCGCTGCTGAGTTTGGATGGCAACTACAGAGCGGCGGGTGTTTCCTGCTCCCAACACAGCCCCATGTGCGCAGGCCTCTCACCCCACAGCCTCCTTCAAGCCAGACCCAAGGCAGGACGCTGCTCTAGCCCCGCGCTAGCACGCGAGCCACAGCCTTGCCCTCAAACAGGATCACCCTGGCCTGGAGGAAAAGAAAGAAAGAAGCCACGACACGAAGGCCACCCATAAAATCATCAGCCAGCTCCCTCTTCCCCAACTCTCCTCCAACAAATCTCCAGCAAACCCTCAACCAGAAAGTAGAAACCCAACAAGATATGCACATTAATCCCATATACCTCCGTCAATTTTTTTCCTCGTGTCTTTAGAGCACTTGTTTACTGCGGCCAACTGCAGAGAAATTACAGTAGCTTAACTCTCCAACTCCCTCTAAAGGATTAATCTCCGCGCGCGCTCGCGCGAGAGCTCTGCTCAGCGGCTGCAGCCATTTCACGCAGTGAGGGCTGCTGCAGGCACGAGGAAATGCCATTTCAGGACGACATGGCAAAGCTTAGCAGGAAGAGGTGCTAAACCCTTCCCAGCCTCCTCCAAGGCATTTCTGCCCAACTCTGCCTCTCCCATGGCTTGAAAAGATTTCACATTGAGGTGCCCTTTGAGCAAGGGGGGGGCGGTGGCTTCTCCGCAAGACGCGGTTAAAATGTCTCCTCTTGCCTGATCTCCTCTCCAAGCTGGTGGACGGCTCATCCAGGGAGGCTGAAGTCAAAGCAGCTCCTGCTCTGATTTTTCTTTTGTCTCCTTTGTTGACTCATTGACTCATCTTTGTTTTTGTTTTTTGTTTTGTTCTGCTTTTTAAATAGGGAAGATAATTTGGGGCACAGTGGGGGGAGAAGGGCTCAAGCAGAAAGGACCAGCTTTACAAATCCAGCTCTCAACTCTGCAGCGCAGCAGATAACAGAGCCCCAGACACATTTAACTCTACAGATTAAGCACCCATGCAAATGAGG
This sequence comes from Nothocercus julius, assembly GCA_013398735.1. Taxonomy (NCBI): domain Eukaryota; kingdom Metazoa; phylum Chordata; class Aves; order Tinamiformes; family Tinamidae; genus Nothocercus; species Nothocercus julius. The sequence goes on along the minus strand of VZSV01000208.1, from coordinate 515,746 downwards.
ATTTGCTAGGAGACAACAAATCCAATATCTAAACGGGGCTGTTCAAGTAATCTTGGTCATTTATTCCCAGGTCACCGTGCAGCTAATTCAGCCGGTCTCTTGGAGGGATTCTGCACTCTCGCCCCAAGCTGCGCATCTCGGAGCAGAGCTCTCCTGAGCCAGGAAAACTCCAGAATACAAGATGAAGACTCATTCTTCAGAAAAACATATTCTCCTCCCGTGTTCCACTTTCCCCTCCCCATATTACCATGGTAGTGCCATTCCTTTTCCCCTATATCTATTTGCTTAATTCCTCTTAGTAGCCGATAGAAATCCAAGCCTCCCCCTCCTCCAAGGCTCTTTCTCCAGCTTTTAGACACCTGTGTCTAAAGGAGACCAGGCTACCGTCCTCCAAAGGCTGAGGTACAGCAGGAAGCAGCAAGAACCAAAAACGTGACAGCGCGTGAAGTTGTCAGCCCTTACTGAAGTCACCACAAAGATCTAAAGATTTCTGTTACAGACTCAGATGCCTTTGATGCCACGAGTCCAACTGCATATTCCAAAACCTATGTGGGAATCCACAAAAAACCTGCAACATGTCACGATAGTGTTAAATAATAGTTACATCTGCCACTTAAAAGGAGCGTTCTCCATAGCGACAGCATCCGTAAGGGATGATAAAATGTATGGGGACACTGGCCACTCTGTTGTGTCATCACCTACACGCAGTGCGTGCAGACAGGGCTCTCGGTTACCGTGTGTTCCAACAGGCGCTCCGTCTGCGCGAGAAACCTTCCCAAGCCCTTGTCGGGATGTGCTGCAGCGCTGGCCGCTCCAGCAGACCCGCTCCCACCGGAGCGCTGCGTCCCCCTGCTCCCATCCCACCGCCAGGGCCGCTCCGACACCTCGCAGGGAGCTGTGGAGTCACAGGGCAACTTCTCCCTGGAAGTCCCCGCAAAGGGAAAAATCCCAGCCTGGAAAGTAGGCAGATGTGAAAGCCCTGATGAAGGAGGATCATGTTCTGTTTCCTACTCTGTTGCAGGATTACACCCTAATATGAAGTTGGGATATCAGATATGGAGTTATCCTGATCTGTCATTCCTAATTTGGAAGCTGGTCATACTCCCCAGGAGTTTAGGCTTTGAAGACTGACTGCTATCGATTCTTCTCCAAGCAAACAGCCCAAGCTGGCAATCAGTCAATAATAAGCAATTACTCGACAGCCTCTTATCTCCAGATGCCAGGCCGGACAGCTCGATTCATGGAGGCCACAGGTCAATAAATCAAAGCTGTCCTCAATTTTAAAGCATCATCGTTTAAAAGCCCACCCAGCCTTCAACCTGGTAGTAAAAGCAGCCAGGCCAGGGAGATGCCTGCAGAACGGGATGTTTGTGTGTTATTAATCTACCAAAGCAGAGAGAATGTGAGATGTGGTGAAATCTACCTCTGATGCTCCTCATCCGTCAGGAGCAACATGAGAGTTTTAGGTGGACAAGGAAGCTGTGACAGTGAGGGGGAAGAAACATAACCCTTCCATTTCAAACCAGGAGTCTTGCCGAAATCCCAGAGAGGCATTTTCTGCACTTAATGCAGATCCATTTTTAAAGACTGCTTGAATGATAAGAAACACGAATTGCTGATGCAACTCGCAGGAGACTGGGTAACTGGAATATGAGTCTGCTGCAGTGGGAACCCTCTATCTACTGCTCCAGAAACCAGAAACGCTGTGAGCGCAACCGTGTCTGCTCGGTGCTCATGTGAGCGCTCAGCTAAGCCACGGAAAAGGCATAAAAGCACCAACACCACACAGCGACACTTAAATTATGCTGCTCCTGCTGCTAGTGAAGGCAAGCGGCCTACAGGATGCTGCAGCCTCCAAACCAGGTGTTAACTGTCAGGATAGGAGGAGGGAAACCTGACACTGGAGAGAGATTTCTAGAAGGAATTTTCTGAGCAAGACACACGTGCACGCTTTGTACCAACAAGCTCCACAAGCACAATACATCCAAGACCCCTGAAACCTCTGAAACTTTCCGCAGATGCTGAAAAGCGTCCCAAATTCATAAAGCCTGGAGCAGCTTCACCAAGGTCCTGCAGAGGAACTGTGACTCCTTCTAGACAGGCTGCAAGAGGTCAAAAAATATACCAAGTACATAATAAAAAGCAAGCATTTGATACACATTTAATACAGACAGAATTCCAGAGACAAATCTTCCTTGGGAAGATGGCACCTCTATGCACAGGAGCTGGCAACTCCTGCAGAACACAGAATGCCCGGGCCTCTGGCTTCACCTAACACGAGCACTGGTCCCAGAAGGCCGCACGTATTTGTGTAATGATTACGACCAAGTCTTGCAGACTGAGAAGCTTCAGGAAATCTAGCTTGAAGAACAAACAAGTAGAATTTGAGTTTGATGGTCAAGCAAAAAGGGGTGACCCCATGGTAGCAGGACCAACCAGCCAGGTGGTGTTCGCTCTTCATACTCCGTTTGCCCAAGGAAATGCAGGAGTCTCAGCACAAGGGCTAGCTCTGTTCTCAACAGCTTCCTGGGCTTGGGGAGGGACGGGATGGTCAAAGAGCACAGATGAGGAATTACTTCAATCGTATCTGCCACAGCTGGGTCTGACCCTCAGCTGCTTCCACGCCTTGTGCAGAGTCTCCTGAGGTTTTTATCTCTTAGCTATCTGCAGGGCACTTGGGTCCCTGCTCCCTCAGTGGCCAGGGCAGCAGGAAGCTGTGGCAAAGTACGCCCAAGATCTCAAAGGATTTCTCCTCTTCTTCCTCCCCACAGAGCAGCTGCAGGTGGCTTTTATACTGTCAGTCTAGCATGCAACTTCATGGCAAAGCATGGAAGAACACGCAGAAGATAAAAAGTGTCAACTCAAAATACTGTACCACCATCACCATTTATAGTCAAGCCACAAAATGCCAAACCAGCTGACAGGATCCCACAAACCGCACTGCAGAGTGAGAGAAAGCTCCGAAATTTTGCAGCTCATCAGAATAATTTTCACACAAATTGCATTTCACTGGCATAAAACACGGTGCCTTTTTCACTGCTCCCCTCCCCGGGTACAAACGAAGGGCACGCCGTGGAGCAGAAGGCCAGCACAGGCTGCTGCAGCAGCCTGCAGCAGCGCCCGAGCCGCTAACATGGGATCGGTTCTTTCTGCCCCTCGGGCGGGCGGCCCCCATGCCACTGTACGCCCGGCTCCGATGGGAACACGGCCCCTGCCTAAGCCCAGCTTCCCACCACCAACGCACGAGCACCGCTGATCCCCCGCGAGGGGACGGCACCGGCGGCGAGCACTGGACCTCACCACCCAGCAGTGACCACGTCACATAGAAGCTCCCAGTCGCCCGTCGTGCCGCCTTCCTCCTCTGAAATCACACGGTCTCGTCACGGAGGATCCCACCTGCTCTGCCTGTGAACGTGCTGCTACAGCAGCAAGCTGGTTCCTAAGGGTGATTTAAAAGTCTGGCATCTCAGTATGAAATTACGGCAGCTCAGCCCCAAGTGCGGTTCTTACCGGGAGCCCCCGGCTGCCCGGAGCACTGCTCCTCCTCACGCTCAGTGCGGACACGTCGCTGTGCTCGGACACCTTCAGGCTGGCTTAGGCACACAGGAATTGGGGAGCGCACAGCTCTGTAAAGGCAAAGGAAATCCCAACCTGTATTTCCAGCAAGTTGCCTTTGCAGAGAGAGACGCAGGCAAAAGCACTCACCACTGGACAAATCCAGTTCAGGTGACGTTCACTGTGGAGGCAACACAAAACGAGTCTCTTCATGGCGTCTCACTATTAACCGTCTTCCAAGGCTGCGAGCAGCCGATGCAGTTGCGGCGAATATGGATGTTTTGTGCAATACTCCTCCAAGCAGATTTGTTCAGGGACTTTTCTCTGGCCCTTCTATCACCTTCGGCACGGAGACGCTGTGCAGAGGTGCGTGCTCAATGCTTGAACTGTAAATATCAGCGCCGGGAGCGTGGGAAAGGGGAGGCTGTCGAGCAGCAGGCTCCTCCGCGCCACCCCAGCCTCCGCCAAGGGCAAGGCCCGCGCTGGGGCTCCCGGCATCGCCCAGCTGCAGCGCCGCTTTGGCCGCCACAGAAGAAGATCCTTGTGCTTCAGAGAGGGGGACTGGCCCACACTGCTAACAACGACCTAACTTCCATCTGTCTCTCGATAAGCAAACACTGCTTAAGCTGATGCCATCTCATTTAAAAGTGTCATCAGAGGCTGCCCCTTTCCACCTGTATTTCCTATCACCTACACCAGTGGCTTTCAACCTCTGCTGTGACAACTGTTTCCAAAAGGCTCCTGGAAGGTACCTATGAAAACAAGACACTTGGAGCAGACATATTTGCTACTCACACATTTACACACTACTGATACTCGTTTAAAAATCATTCATACAAACAGAGCAGAAGTAACAGAAGGGAAGTCCTCGAGACGCCTACCTTTAAGGATGGAAGGCAAAAAAACCCCTTTCAGAGATAAGAGAAATGGTTCAGTGAGGTCAGAAGAGGTAAGAATTGTCCTGTTGGCCTGCAGAAAAAAGCAAAATGGCTTAACAAAGGCAGTACCATTTTCAAGAAATTAAGGCTCAAAACCTGATCAGTGTTGGCCATACCTGCAGTTCGTAGCACCTGCAGTTTTGCACCTTCCAAACAAAATAACAAAATGAGCAATGAGGAAGACAAACATTATCTCCTCCACTTTCTGCATTAAAATTCAAAGCTGGAGAAGTTACATAAATTCCTCAGGATCACAGCATGAAGGGACGGACCTGCTTTGGGAACAGATGGCCAAGCCCTACGCCTGCCGCAGCGCGCAGGGAGCCCGCCGGAGTCCTGCCCTCAGCAAAACTACAGGATTTGGCTGCAGCTCCACGCAAAGCCCCTGACACATTCAGAAGGCTGTTACGGATGGTGCAGGACTAGGCGAGCAGCCTTGCAAAACAGGCAGTTACCCACGCTCAGGCGCGTCCAGCATCTCTGCCATCGCTCGTGGGACTGGCGGCGAAGGCCGAGGCGGCGGCGAGGCTGCGTGTCTGCCCACACGCCGCAGGACTGCGCATCCTGCGCGCGGCACCACACCGCCCTTCCACATGGCATGCAAAGCAAACTGCAACAGCGCCACGTCCAGCCTCGCTTTGACGGGTATCTAGCTCCAGCTTTTCACTCGCGTGTTTTCAAAATATCTTCCTCATTTGACCTATTAAAAAAAAAAAAGAAGCCTACAAACACACAGAAATGAAAACACATGGAATGACAGAGGCTGAAACAATATGATGGAAAAAAAATAGAGAGTAAATTAATTCAAGGACATGTCTACTAGTCCACCCACAGTTTTTGCATCTCTTAAGCTTCCTCTGCTAGAGGAGTGACTGCACAGCAACCCAGTCCTACTTGGATGATACAAACCTGTGCGCAGTGACACCGACACAAAGGTGCTCCTGCCCGAACACAGGCACAGCCGCAGCCTCCACACGCGCACGCTGCCCAGCGCCGTCGCCGCCCCGCAGTGCCGAGGTGTCTGCGCTGACACGGCCAAGCGCCGCATCTCCGCGCGAAGCGCCTGCGGACACAGCGCCGGCTCTGCCCCTGCCTGCTGTGCGCTGCCGTTTGCTGCGGCTCCGGCTGCGGTTTGCTGTGTGCAGGGGCTAAAAGCTGCGTGTGAACAAGCCCCAGTACAGCCCTGGCCATGCAACTCGTAGTCACAGCCTTTAACATGCAAAGGAACCATCATGACCAGCCAGGCAACAGTTATTTCTACAAGCCCAATGGCATAAAAACAGCAGCTTAGGTCTAAAGTCTCCTACCTTGGGCATGTCTCCTGATTTCTGGCCTCCTTGCTCTGCTGGGAAGGCTGTGCAAAAGCAGAGCTACAAGAGCAACTAGCCAAAAGGGGTGATCTTATGTGGTCTGGGGTACCGCATCCTCGGAGAACCTGCTACCATCATCCAGGCAACTCAAAAGGCCTATTGGAAAACATGTATTTTTAACAGCTTTTCCCGCACGCTGCCCAGCCTGGGACACAGGAAAGAGACACGGCACACGCCTGTCGACAGAGGCGGACGTGCTTCATGTCATCGCACAGCCGACCGCAGGGGAGCAGACACATCGAGACAGTGACAGCGTCTGCAGGAAGGACTAGCCTCAAAACCGAGCTCTGGGAAGCACCGCCCGAGTCCCCGTGACGGACAACAAAAACATTGACTCGCAGACCCCTGTCGAAAGCACCGGGGAAACAAGCGTTCGTTGGCGTTTTCGGTGCCAAGACGGCCTCCGTGTAGTGTACCTTCTCTGAAGGCCACAGTGGAAGATGCAGCCGTTGACCCGGGCCACCCACCCCGGCGGACAGCTACTGTCACTGGCACAGACAGGAGACCTTTTCCTCCCGGCCTCTCCTCCTCTCACCTGCTGCAACAACCAGAGCTATTTGCAGCTAACTAAAAACGTAGCCTGCAATGGCCAAGTCTTCACAGAGCCCCGATGATGCAGGGAATGAGGCAATCCTGCTTAATCTTCTCCCGCTGCAATCTGACTTCTACTACCCAGTGCAACGCGCTGCCTCCCAGCCTGGCGCCCAAAGGCAAAGCCAGCCGAGGGCGAACACAGTGGAGGCAGGAACCCAGCAGGGCCAGGAGGGGAATCCTCCCAGGCTGCGCAGGACACTGCAACACGTCACTGTCACGGGCAGAATAAAAGAGAGTGCTGGAGATTCGTGCCAAAATTAAGGCCTTTTTCTTATTCAAAAGAACGGGCTAAATCACCCAACAGCGCGGAGCTGCTCCCAGTGGTTCTGCAGGGCCACACACAGGCAGAAATGGGGCCAGGAAAGACCCACAAGGACATCAAGAAATTATTATGGGTTCTTATCACCAGGTTCTTTCCTCCTTCAAAGCTATCTTAAGACACAAGCTAAGTCTCTGCAGGAACTATTAGGCTGGAATAGGATACATTAGCTTGACTTCAGAAGAGAAGAAGAGACCATTAGAAAGACTATGGATCACGGTTTCAAAACAAAGTCCAGTGTTGAGATCCAAGGCCAAAGATGAGATGCTCAGCATTTGGAGTCACATTAGCTTCGATCACAAATACCTTATACATTACAGAGCGCTCCTAAACATGTTCCTGTTTTTTCTTTTAAACAGGTCCACCTGTGATCCCAGGGCAAGCCAGAAACCAGAGCACATGTGAAACAGTGAAACTTTTGACCCAACTCACTTGCCATCTCTTGCCCAGTGAAGGGCATGCACGCATTCAAAAAACAACCGCCTGCAGCTCTACGGCCCTCGCAACGTAACGCGCTTTAGGAACGCGAGGCTATCGCCAAGTCAGGCCTTACAACCTCGTGTCACTACCTCCCCTTCCCAGACGGGAAAAGTATCACTGGGAGAAAGACATCAAACCACCTGGCCTGGCAACAAAGCCCAGAAAGCAGCACGGACCGGAGAATCGGGCCTCTTGCTGGGGCGCTCCGTGGGGACGCCGCTCCGCAGGGACACCACCAGCCCAGTGGCCGCTGGGTGACAGTCTGGGGCAGAGCGGGCGGCTCACAGGGCCGCGAAGGGCCACGGGCAGCACGGATGCAGCCTCAGCAGGCGCCGATCCCCAAAGGATCCCGGTGCCGGGACGCGCCGCGCGCCGGGTCGAACGCGGCCGCGCTGACCGTGCTCACTCAGTGCCGCCGGGCACAGCGGCTCTTCAGGAGGGACAAATCCCGACCTCCCAGGCAGGCTGGGACAAGCCGCCCTGCCCGGGCGCGCGGGAGGCGAGCCGCTCTCGCTGAGGGCAACGGCAGATCCCCCTCCCATTCCTGTGGCTTTGAATCGAGTCCCAAGGCTCTTTTCAATGTAATACTCTGTTCTTTGCAATCTTCTACCTTATGGGAGTCAATGTTGCAAACTCTCTCCTTGCTTTTAAGTCCTACGATCTGCCTGTGTCCATTCTGCACCCAGGGCGTGGACGAGTCCTCAGCGCTCTCCTCAGAGCTCCACATTCACCAACCCCATCAGCCACGAAGCTGGGCAGCTGCTCAGCAAGGGAGAATAAAAAAGATCAAAGCACTTTTATCTTATTTCAATATTCAGCAGCCCAGTCAGTTTTTCCAATATGCTCATTTTGCACACTACACAACACACAGAGCAGAAACTCTCTGGGAAAAGGAAGAGCAGGTTCTGTTCTGTGCTTGCAAAGCACCGCGGATAGTTACAGTGCAATAAAAAATAGCTTAATTAATGGCACACCAACAAGAAAATGTTAAACAGCACCAGGCAGGAACAAGGAACATTGTCTCACCTCCCCTTGCGGACTCTTGGCTTTAGCAGAGAGCAGCACCGGCACGGGCAGCACTGGCCCAGCCGAGATATCCGGCTCACGAGGGAGCGCACCGGGAGCCTCCGGGCTGCACGGCACCATTCACCTGTCTCTTGCATCAGGAGCTGCTCTCAGCAGTCCTGCAGCAACCTCTGCTCAGGGAGCTTTTTGTCTTTTAGGAAAGTTAAGAGTATCTCCGTGCATCCCACGTGCAAAGGCACCAGGCGCCGGGGGCCTCCTGAGCGCAGCTTTTCGGATGCGTCTGCAGGGCAGGTGGTCTCAGAGCTGGCACAGCCCGCGTGGCCTCGAGCTGCAGGCCGGGCAGCGTGACCAGAGCGGGGGTCAAGGTCTCCGCGGCGCCGCCGTGGGCCTGCCCGTGCGCGCTGAGCAGCGGCACCCGCTCACAAAGGTGACCCTGCAGCTGCCCCGCGAGGTGCCTTCCCAGTGGAAATTCCCCCTGCCGGCTGTTTGGCCAGCGCTGCCTTCCCACCAGCGCCAGAGGTGGGTCTGGCCCGCAGGAGCGGGTCACCCTCCAGGCCCAGCTCCCAGCAAGAAGCGCTGGCGGCGACAGCACAACCTTGTGCTATGCGTACAGCAGCAGCACTTGCAGCCCAAGGAGCAGGGAAAAGGCAAGCCCGGCGTCACACAGGAGCAGCAGAAGGACAGAACAAGTCTCCGAAGACCCTCTCTGAGGCCAGCCTGGAGGCGCCCATCTGAGAAGGTACCGAGCAAGGAGGCTTTCCAGAAGAGCCCCCAGCGTCAAGCCAGGCTGCCGTCAGCCTCAACCTGCCGAAGGCCACGCATGCAGCCGCAGCACGAGCTGCCCCTGAGCAGCCCCCGCAACGCGGCAGTCGGCACCGAGCCCAGGCAGGATGGACTCCCAGCCTCGACCTCAAGGCGGAGCGGAAGCCCAACCGGCAGGGCCCGCGAGCCAAAGGGGACGTGACTGAGGCAGGACACGACCCCCTTGCTGGTCCTCGGCCAGCGCCGCAAGCACGAGGCTCTGCTGGCCCCGGGCGCATCTCCCGACGCCCAGGACAGGCGGCACTGCAGCCGAGGCGCCCGGCCGCACGTTGTTCACCGCGCATTGTTCATCGCTAGTGGCGCCTCCATGGTCACCGGGGAAGTGGTCAAAAAGCCACTCCAAGCTCTTCACCTCGGCCCACGTGCACAGCGGCAGCACTGGGCGCTCTAGCAAGAGCGAAAACTGCGCCGCGTTTCCTGTCAGCACAGCCCCTCTTCCAAGGGGCACTCGTCATTCATCCCAAAGTTCAGCCAGGAAGCTTAAATACTCCATGCAAACTCTCCAGCTCCTACAGGGCACCTGCTTACAACCAGCTCCAAATATCCGAGAGGCATTAAAGCATTTGAAACAACACGTCCTAGCAGTACTAAAAAAAAAAACTTTCCTAGTACTGCAAAGAACAAAAGCATTTCAGTAGCTGAAAGTTTAAAACACAGGCTAGTTGACACCAGCTATGGCACACACTCATGCAGTTACAAACACCAAGTGTCTGGACATTCTGCATATTGATTCAATCTAGCAAGTATTAATATTGCTGCTCAATTAATAATAGAGTCATGCTTTAAGTCCTTGCAATCTAGAGTTTTATGCTCAAAATTAGACCAGCAGCAAAACAGCAGGATGCAACTCCTTTCCTTGGATCTAAAGCAAAATTTGTAGGCAATGAGTTTCAGTTAAGGACAGCAGGAAAAAATAAATAAATAAATAAAACAGGGTAGTACTCCACGAATCTAGATAGAGAGGACACATTCAACTACAGGAAAACCATGGCCAAGAGCAGACAGCTTTGCTACCCTGCTGCTCCACCCCGGCTGAGCTCACACAGCGCCCTGGTTTACTCCGACGTGAGGCCCAGCTCTAAAGCCAAAGGCCTCTGGGCTCCTATGCTCAGCAGCAGCCACCTGAAGTCATTTCACCACCTACCTCTCGATATCGCCGCAGACTGACCTGCAGTTCCCAAAGTACGTACTTTTGAAACCTATTAATCCTTCTACAGTCTGCTATATATCATATGCACATGCAAGCTTAATTCCCCACTCCTTAACATAATTTTCTTGTTTTTGAGAGGACCACACTACAGTTTCTGAATGTCTGCAAGAGGCAGTTTGAAACACTCCCAATTACCACAGCAGTCGGATAAAAACTTAGGGTTATTTGCCTCCTGGCTTTGAACCTTTGAGAGAAATAATATACTAAAACTTTCTTCTGAAATTGCAAGACCTGGAAATGTAATCTGAGAGGAAGAAGAGAGAGTCTCAAGAGTCAGAGTCTCAAAACCCCAGGAATTCAAGCTTAGAGAAGAAAGGAAAAAAAAAAAAAAAAAAAAAACACTTTTCACTCCTGGCTGTGCTCAGTGCATCAGCAGGTCACACTCAGTATTCCCAGCGAGACCAGGGCTCACTTTTGCCAATCAGCACGCTAAAACACATCTGTTCACATTCAGACTGGAGCTCTAAAATTAATTAATTAACAATCTGAAGTAACACTTTGTACCAAGGCCGAAGTCCAAAACACTTCACGCCATGGGCTGCAGTGGTCCCTGCGAGGAGATGAAGGGCTTTCGTGCGGGGCGCTGGGGCCGGCAGGAGCCCTCCGACCCACCCGGGTGGCCTGCGAGTCCCCTCGCAAGGAACAAGCCCCCGCATTTCTTGCCTTTGCAACAGAACTGCAAGCACAGGAAGTTATTGCGCACAGTCACCGGCTGCCCGGATTGCCTTGAACAGTCTGACCAAGGCCCAGGTGAATGGCCTGTCGCTGTGGCCTTGGGGCATCACCGCTATTTCTACCCACCTCAGCTGGCTCAGCTCCCCATCGCTCTGCGGCTCCTTTCAAGGACTGTAGCCCCTGCGAGCTCATAACCTCTCTGCTTTGCACGAGGGCCTCCCTCACCCAAGAGGAAATAATCCTTTTGGACATTTTTATCCACGTTTGCAAAACTTTACACTTCCCTGGAACAAATGGGATAAGTCACTTACCTGCCTTTCTTCCCAGTTTATCCATGTCAGCCTGGCTATCCTGCTCTGTATCTACTCTCCCCCAGCGGTGCCACCTGCAAATTCCCTCCCATTGCCTCGTGCTCTTTCTCCAGGAGAATCAGCCACAAGCAGAGCAACGCGGCCCCGAATTTTCTGCTCCGGCAACACATCTTGCTCAGGGCCTCCCTGCCCTTCACCCACACTGCTCATCCCGGCCTCACAGAGCTCTCCCTCGAGGAGACAGTACTGAAAAGGGTGGATTTCCCACTCCACAGCCCATCTCCGAGCGCCAGGGCACCCCCTCCGCCACGCAGCGGCCCATTCCCACGCTGTCAGCTCCCCCTGCTCAGCAGCCGCCTGCACGTCACGTCGGGCGGCACTTCGGAGCTGCGATTCCTCCATGGAGCAAAACTCCCAATTTTTATTCAGTGTAAACTTCAGCAGCAGGACAAGAGGGAGCCTCAGACCGAGTGTTTGGGAACCAAGAATCCTCCTGGAGGAACATTTCCTACTTGAAAAGAGGATACACTGGATGTCCTTGATACTCTGCCTATGCTCGAAATTTTTAATTAAAAGCAGGAAAGCCTTTCTATTTCAGACACAGCGATACTAGCATAAAGCGCTTTTATAAGTACAGTTTATTCAGGGTTTATATGCATTTCAGAGAGCTTGGTAGCCAGGCTAAGCCAGCGGCGCTGCAGCAAACTCTTTCACTCTCTCTCAGATTTGCTCGAGCACTTCGGCTCGTCCCTGCGGTCACCCACGGGACACGCACTCCAAGGCAGGGCGGGTTCGGCTCCCTTCTGACACACACAGTGAGGGGAGTCTTTCACAGGCTGCTCTTTCTGGCTCCTGTGACCAAGCTGAGGAGGGGCGAGAGCAGCAAATGTGTCTTGAAGCACCTAACAGCCCCTTGCACCTCTCCTAACGCAGCAGGACAGGCACCACCGAGGGGACAGCTCATTAGAGCTGGGAGGAACACAAGTAACATCCACCCTTGCCAGCCTACGCAGTCTTGCCAAAAGGCGCAGGATGTGTCCCCGAAGGTTTTGTGCATCGCACACAGTACAACAGGATGTAGTCCTGGGGCCTCATCTGCTTTCTCTACTGTGAAGCCTCTTACTGTAGCACCCTTGCATCCCCTTCTCTTACCCAGCACGCATGGGCACCTGCTCTGCTACGGCATTTGACAAGGGAAAACCAGGAGGGAAATACGGCCTCCATCCAGGCCCTCTGCGTCCTGCAGAGTGGAGACTGCACGCGTGGCATCACCCCAGCCTCTCCAGGAGAGGGGACAGACTCCGCAAGGCCGGGCAAGGGCATGAAGAGCAAGGGCCCAGACTCACAGTTGAGATTAAGGACAGCGCACGGCACGGCAGCCGCCCCACTCACATCAGCGGCCGCGGCTCTCCCGCGCGCCCAGGCGGACGGGACCGGCGCGCGGAGCGACGCACGGCTGCCTGCGCAGCGAGCACCAGCCCAGCACGCCTGCCCACACCGCTCCCATCGGCTCCCTGCAGAGAAGAGCTGCTCTCCCCGCTTGCTGTTGGGTCTTTGCTGGGAACTGCATCTCTTCCAGGTAGGACTTCTGCTGACACAGCGACGATGGGGGAGACAGCAACTGCCTTCCCCTTACGGACAGGTAACGACGACGGCAAAACTTCTTAACTGTGCACCAAGGCCCTGGTTTGGGAGCAGAAATAAGCTACCCTCATTTAAAATCACTTCTAAACTAATATAGCCATGCCCACAGCAAGGTCATCTATTGGTACTGCTATTTCTGTCAAGAAAATAAAAGAAAAAAATAATCCTTTCTAGCCAGAATAATTACATTGTAAAAGGTTTTTTTATAGTATAAACCAGGCCTTTAATTCTGCCCCGACTGGCACAATTTTCTTCAGAGACTTCCTTCAGATATCTTGGCTCAACCAAATTAGCTGAACACAACCAAAGGGCATTCTTAAAGCTTTCCAAGTCCTATCTGCCCATTCTGTTATTATTTAAAGCTTGTCTCCATGGAAGAAACAGAGGAGTTTCTAAAGAGCTTTCGTTAGCCCATACTTAACTTTGCATGGTTAACGTTCCATGGGGAAAATCCACATTAGGACAGCAGATATTTGCATCCATTTAACACAGGGTAAAACTCCATCGCGGATGGGGCAGTCTCTAATTTTAACGCATTAACAGGACAAACTAACCACTATAGAGAAGTCTCTAATTAGTGAAGTTATAAGGTCTCCTGTCCTTACTAGGGGTTCTCTAAGAGAGAAGAGGAAAGGACTCCTGTCTTCACCAGAGACAAAGATACAGCTCAGATGTTGCAAACCATGTTTTAAGCTGAAATTGGAGAAGAAAGCAAATGCACCTGAAGACACACACTTTTTTTGCCTGTGTTCATGATCTCATATCAATGCAGTATCAACAAACCTCTCTGCACTAACAAGACCAAAGAAAACATCTGTCTTGTAGCCATCAAAACACAACGGTTTCCAGAGAGCTCACAAAGGAGAATAGACGATAAGGTTGAAAACACAAGATTTCTTACTGTAATTTACTGAAAGAGACTCCGAACTAAAAGCAAGCACCTTGGGAAAGCAAAGCGGAGCCCTCTGCTCCCTCACGAGCCTGCGCGAGGATCCCGGATGCAGCAGCAAACAAGAGAGGTGGGAGCGCAGGGCAGGCCTCAAAGCAGCCGCCGATTTCGCATCACCTGCAAAACAGAAAGAGGGGGAGTCTGAAGAAATAACCTACGTGCTCCCTCCTCAAAAGCCCTGCTCATTAGGTCCTGGCTTTCCCATTATCCCTCCTGCACTCTGTGGCCTATTCCAGCAACCTCCTGGCAGGTCGGGAGCCCTGGATAGGAGGCACTTTGACAGGAGCGAGGGCTGCCCCTTAATCCAGCAGGGAGCTCACTGAGCAGGCAGAGGGGCTGCCCAGCGAGCAGAAGGCATGAGAGCCACGATCAAAGCCGAGCACCACAAGACGGCTTTGCCTGAGAGAAAACTCCCCAAACAGGAGAGTTTTCTGCTCTGCCTGCTAAGTCCTGCCTTTAAAAAACACGGCGGAGCTGCTGGGTGTCGAGTCCTTTGGGCAGATCCAGTCCCGACTGAGGGTGCTGCGCAGTGGGAAACACATCCCGTGTGGTTTGCAGGATGTCGCTTCTCTTTAAGGATCAAAGCTGCATCTCTGGGCGGGGGGAAGTTACAGATCAGAACAGATAGGAGGAAAAAAGTGATGAAAAATGCAGTGCAACTTCTGAAGAGAATCACTTCATTCAGAGCCACACGCACACCTTGCTTCCTGCTTCGCGTGCAGGCACCAGCTCTCCTGAGGTTATGATGAGCCTGAGGAAAACACTGTAGCTGGAAATCTCTGGTGGTCACACCTACTGACCATTCTAGGAAACACACAAAAACAAGGTCAACTAAATCAGTTTTCACTAACATTGATGCAAAAACTGGAGGAACAGCGACAAATTCAACAGACCCGCACTAGCGTAAGACTGGTCAAGCAAGGCAAACCCAATTAAGCCTTAAACTTCAGTATTGAATACACAGTTGGCCTAAAATCCATAAAACACCAAACTAGGCTAGAGAGAAGAACCTGCTCTGAATGCAAGAAAAAAACATCAGCCAAACTTGCTTCCCCTGCAGCAGCAGAGGTGGTTACTGCATGTGACAGGACAGCAGCCTTGGCCTGGGACGGCCAGAGAGACCCTCTCACTGAGCACAAAGTTGAGCACTTGGGACAGATGAAGATCCTGGTGCTAGGAGGACTCTCCCTCTGCCACCAGCCCTAAGGAGCGACGCTGTGCTAGGCATTTTTCGGAAAGCCCTTGCTTTCCGCTACAACCGCGGGGTCAGCGAGGAGGATCTACTCCAGTTTCTAAATCTCGGCCTGATTTATCCCAACGTGCTACCCCCTGGCTTCAGCGGGGTATAGGCAAAGGCAAATCCAGACTGATGTTGTGGAAGAGGGGAGGAATCAAATGCTAAGTGAGCCACTGTTCCCCTTCCCATAATCCACCACACGGGCAGTATTAAGCCTGATTCAAAGAGCCCTGTTTCTTAATGCTTCACATATAGAGCGGGCTCAAGCTGAGCCTCCTGGGACAGGTGTCTGTAGTCGGAAGACTAACCTGTACGCCAGGATTTGCCGAGTTCGGAGCCGGCTCCTGGCCTGGCTGCAGCTATGCTGCACTCCAAGGCATCGCGCTGAGGTGGCGCAGGGCAAAACCGGCCCATGAAACAACGAATCGCCTCAGGGCTCATCCTTCAATTTCCCTGCAAACGTCGCACCCCATCCTCTTGGAAAGCATGGAGCTGAGGCAGGAGGACGGGCCTGCAGACGCAGGTGTCATGGACTAGGCAGTGCAAGGATCCAGCCTTGGACAAAATCCCCTTCACAGGTAACGGGAATCTTGCTGGAGTAAAAAAGCCAAGCTCCGCCTTTCCAGTGCTTTGCCAAGGGCTGCTGCTGCCATCTGCTACCAGCTTCACCCCACACCAGGCAGAAGCTCCCCTGCCACCGCACACCTTTCGAACACAGCTATTCCCAACAACAGAAGCTGGGTACAGCTACAGCAAAAGCTCTCACACCTGAGCCCCAGGCGTAACCAAGCTGGCGGCAGACGCTGATCACGAACCACGGCAGGGCGCGTACGGCCGCCTCCGGTGCCCATCTCTACCCAGGGCACACGGGAAGGCAGGACCGCACTGCCAGTCGTTGCTCTCCGTGCGCACGTGTATCAGGCAGCGCGCTGCGAGCCGGGCTTTACCTGCGGGGAAGCACTTACAAGGAGACTCACTTTTCTGCAACAAAAACGGGGAAAAGCCTCAGATGGGCATGGAAAAAAAAAAAAAAGCACAACAAGCAGAGAAGCATGTGCCACTTGCATCACTTCATGGGATGGTATGAGCTGAGTGCCATACTCTTTCGGGATGTTTGCAGATGTGGCTAATTATGGGTAATTGTCATTACACAGCAAACTTCTTCTTTGGAGATTTTGAATGCAATTCCGCTGTTTTCCCAGGCCTGGCACACGTCAAGGCACCAGGCCAGGGCTGTCGGCACGAGCAGGTTACGGAGCAGAAGCACCGAGAGCTGCCGGGAGGCGGCTGCGCCAGGGAACCCCGGGAGTGCCTCCGTGTCCCCCGTGCTCCGCCGCCCCGTCCAGCACCGGCTCCAGCGGCTCCTTCCGAGCAGCCCGTAGCCCCGCGGCTGCTGCGCCTGCTCCTCTGCCACCCAGGGAAGCGCCCAGGGCGCAGAGAGGTCAAGGGGACACTCGGCTGCCGGCCCAGGACCGCAGGGAGAAGTTGGCAACGGCTCCCCAGCGCCCCCAGACCCCGCGCGAGGACAACACTCGTGACCGCGCTGCCCCGCTCTTTGACCGCCAGCTCCGCGCCC
>VZSV01000208.1:460397-484108 GCA_013398735.1 Nothocercus julius | reverse complement strand
ACTGGGCCGAGGACTGACCCCTGGGGGACACCGCTAACCACAGGCCTCCAACTCGACTCCGCACCACTGATCACCACCCTCTGAGCCCTGCCCTCCAGCCAATTCCTAATCCACCTCATTTACTTTTCCTTCAGTGGGCTGGAGCCAGAGGGGAAAGGTGAAACAAGGCAACACTGTCAGGGGCTGGTAAGAAGGTCTGGTGGGCATCACACAGGTACAGGCTCAACCTTTGCCATGCACGGAGCTTCATTTGCCCAGGGTTCAGAAGCTGGAACCAGGGAGCCCCCTTGCATCAAGGAGCAAACTTCAAATCCTGGGCCGGAGAAGGGACCTGCAGGACCTCAGCCTGGCTGCCAAGCCCAGCCCCCTGCTGCATCCCGGCATACTAGCTGTGCCCGGAGCTAAAGCCTCAACACCGGTTGTGCTCTGCTGTGTCTTGCTCTACAAGGAAGCAGAGCAGAGCCAAGACTCAGTGCACAGCTAAAACAGCAGCCCCGAGGTCCAGCTGCCAGACCCCATCTGTTTCCCATTTTCCCCATCCCAATTCCCTCCCGAGCGCAGCAGCAAATGCTGATCCGGGCCCCCAGCATGTCCTGGTAACATCAGTCAGCTGCTGAAGTTGTCTTCAATAAAAAGCACTAAGATTTACAGGGCTACGCACATTTGTTCAGTACGTGTAGAGAGGTTTTGTTTCCCACCCGGCGGTGCTGAGAGGAGCCCTAGAGAGCAGAGGTACCTACGAAGCCAAGCTGGGCTGCTCCGCGCCGCAGGAGCTGCTGGAGGCAGCAAGGGCCGAGTCGGCCTCGCGCCTCCCTTGATGCAGGCCGGAGCCGACAGCTCATGGAGCAGCAGTAACGGAGCCCCCTTCGCCAGGGGATTAAGCACATTGCCTGGCAGGGGGAGGGGGAGAGAGTAAACTGCCTTTCCATTGAGATTCCCAGTAGGAGCCGGGTGAGGCGGGGTTGGATTCAGTCCATGCTTCGCTTTGGGAGCTGCTGTCCCTGCTGCTCCCGCCCAGGGCCCGCGGGCGCCCAAAGCAGGGCAGAACGAGTAACGGGACAGGCGGCCGAGCACAGGGCCCTGTGCGGGCACGGCCGGAGGAAAAGGAGACACAGCTGTTCAGGTCGCTATACATGGTCCGTAGAGAGAGGAGAGGGTTTGCTCGGGTCACCCCCCCTTGGCCGTCCCCCAGCCCACCCGAGCTATGTAGGCTAAAATGCAACGCCCGCTGCTGTCGCAAGGTGGTGACAGGCAGCAAGGCACAGCAGCAGCAATGCAGAGCAGGGACGGCCGCGGGCGCAGCTTCTCCCGCTGCCCTCGCGGCACGGCCTCGCTCCAGCAAGGAGTGGGGTGCTTTGGGATGGAGCTGTTCCCACCAGGACCTGGAGACCTTCGGGATGCCCGGCGTGCACAGCGGAACAGCCAAGGCGCAGTCTCCTGCTCAGAGGCCTTATTCCCCTTTCCTGCCTCCTGAGAAATAACCCACAGCTGCCACCGGGTTCAGGGCCCTCTGCTATAGCACGGCAGCAAGATCTAACAAATCACTCCACATAAGGACCAGCTGAACCTTGGCTTTACATACAGCCTGCCACCAGCGTCAAGCCTACAGTTGATTAATCAGCTCCCATTAGGGAAGAGCCAAGCACAGAGGTCAAACAGAGGAATTCCCCGGGCTGCGGCCATCACAAGCGCCAGCTCTGCGGGCCAAAGCGTGGGCAGGATGCGGTGCCCGGAGGTGGGGATGAGGCACGAGCTCCAGCCCAGCACCCCAGAAAGCCAGGCTGGAAGTGCCCGTGCAGCCACCACGCGGGCACCGTTACCGACTCCTCCTGAAAGCCCGGGCTCCTTGGATTTGCACAGCACAGGCGATGAGGCACAGAGCAAAGCAGCAGGTTTGGGGGGGACAGGCTGAGCCAGTGCCACTCACATGGGTGCAGGTCACTTCTTGGAGCCACCAAGTGACGTGGCAGCAGCTTCTGCGGCAGCCTGTTCGCAAGGCGCTGCTGCGAGCGCCGGGGCAGCTGCCCTGCGCTGCAGAAGTCATGTCCCCCGTTGCACAGCTGCGGCTCCCCCAGGCTTTGTGCAACGCGGCAGGACTTGGCTGACGGCCACAAGAGCCCAGAGTGCAGCCCCGAGCCGAGCAGGGAGCCAGGAAATCGCAGCGAGCTCCATTCTCCACTCCATTAAGCACAGAAATGCTGCAGGCAATTAGCAGGGGTTCCTGTTTTCAGACCTGGTCCCTCCTACCCGCACTCTCCTTCCTCCTCTCCGAACGAGGGAGGAGCAGGCAGCTCAGAGATCCTCTAAGCACCAGGCATTTTCCAGGGGAGGCAGGAGGTTGGGGACATTGGCCCGCAAGGCACTGTTCCGTCCCGAGGGGGACTGGAAAAGCAGAGCCCCAGGTCATACCCACGGGAGCACCCTCAGGCCCAGGCGCGGCTGGGGAGTCCCAACCGGAGCTGCAGGAGCCCTCAGCAGCCGGGAGCAGACGTGGAGAGGAGTTTGCCTGCGAGCAGAGCAGGAGGGGTGGGGGAGGCCGGCGCCAGAGCTATTTCCAAGCCCTGGGTTAATAAAAATAGACGAGCAAAACCTGACCAAGATGGAAAGCGCCTGTGAAAGCATGGGCACGGTCTAGAGCACTTGGCAGAGCAACAAGGCAGCAGGTCCCGCAGGGAAACCCGGATCCTGCCTGTGTCCTCTACGAGCGAGGGAGGAAGGGACATGGATCTTCAGCATTAACCCCAGGCTAAGCCATTTTCCTCAGCTCCCGCTTGCCTCCCCGGCAGGAATTCCTGCAGCCCCCATCTCCATGAGGCAGACACGGCAGAGCCTCTGTACCCACCTTGCTGGGGATCACGGAGCCATTTTGGGTTTCTGCCACGTGTCCGATGCCTTTGGGCGGTGCAAAGGCAGAGCCCAGAGCAGAGACCCCCTTCCATGGGGAAGGGAACCACCACCAGGGACTCAATTAAAAGGCAGCAGCTGCTTTTAAACAATCCTGGTGGGAACTCCGCTCCCAAGGCTACATTCCCATTTCCAAGCACTGCCTGGTTTTCTTCGGAGGGGGAAAACCTGCAGTTTCCCCATCCCAGGCACTGCACGAGCGCGGCCTGAGCACGGGGCGCGTCCCAATATGCCGGTCCCTTTGGGCAGCAGGAGGCAGCTTGGCCCAGCCCTCCCAAGCTCCGACTCGCACCGCCCCTCGTGCGTCCCGTGCCCTGTAGCCTCCTCGAGGCCCCGCACCGTGCCCCTCGCCTCACTGCGGGGTCCTGTGCCACAGGGCCCCCCGGGTGCCCGCCGAGAGGGCCACACCAGGACGGGGCAACGCGCGGCCGGGGAGCCACACGCGCGCGAGGGCTGCCCGCCCCGGCGCTCGCACACAGCCGCGAAACCCATGGGAGGCCTCTCACTCCTGTCATCCACCCCTGAGGGCTTCGGGTCAAGTTTGCCGAACGTTAAGGTGCTAATTCTGCACCCCCGGTGCCACAGGGCGCCACGCGGCACCCCCGCCGCACGGTGCCGCCCCCGCCGTGCGCAGCCATTACCTCACCCTTCCCAGCCGCCTGAACAAAGGGCACAGTGTGCTCAGCACAAAAGCTCTTCCTGAAGTTTACAGGCAGCTAAAAATACCTCGAGCGAGGCCCCGGCGGCAGCTGGATGAGCAGGGCTCGGCAGCGGGGCCGTACCTGCGGCGGCCTTTCCTCCACATGGCAGCACGGCCAGCAGCAGCGGCCCTGGGAAACATCCTCCCTGCAAATTCCTCAAGGGAAAGAAGCTGCTGCCTGGGACAGTCCGCCCGAGGTTGGAAAATATGAAAATGCTCAGTCTGGGAAGAGCAAAGAGAAGCTAACGGCGTGCAGGACTGCGGGCGCTTGCTGCAAACCCGCTCGGCTTGCGGAAAACCCCCGCGCCATGATGACCGCGCAGGGCAGGAGCTACCGCCGCTGGGGCTGGTGCTGTTACACGAACGAGCCAAGCAGAGACTGCTCCGCTCTGTTCAGCCGCTGAAAGGGCTTAAGCTCTTCTCTCACCAGCCCAGCATGCAATGTTGGCAACGCTCTGCCCAGGCAAAGCGGATGGGCAAGAGGAATTTAAGGGCCCTTCAGCTTCACCGTCCCTCCCAGAGCAACGCGGCCAGTTCGGCAGCGGGCAAGGGCACCAGGAAAGGGAAGCCACCTATCCACATCCCCCCACGCCAGCACGGGGCCAAACGCCAGGCGGCCAAAGGCTGCGACGTCCGTCCCTGGCAGAGCCTGCAGGAGAGCAGGGCAGGGCTGACGATCAGCATCGGGAGACGACCACTCGGGAAGGAGGAAGCTCCCACTCGCCGGGCACGGCTGCCTTCGCAGGGCTGCTCTGCGACCTCTGGGCGCATGACAGCCTGTCCCACGAGACAGGTAGGGCCAGATCTACCTGCGTCGCAAGTCTGAGCCAGGGTCAGAGCAGGGAGCGCTGCCAAACGCTGCCAAGCGCACCCAGCCCCAGCACTTCCTCCTCAAATCCTCGCAAGAGCCTGAAGCTCCACGCACAGAAGCGCCCGCGGGCACATTCACC
Organism: Nothocercus julius; assembly: GCA_013398735.1. NCBI lineage: Eukaryota > Metazoa > Chordata > Aves > Tinamiformes > Tinamidae > Nothocercus > Nothocercus julius. Next base: position 479,554 of record VZSV01000208.1, on the reverse strand, counting down.
CAGCACGGCAGCCTTTCTGCTACAGAGCCGACCAGCCACGAGCGAAACGGAGCCGGGACCTCAGGTCGGTGCTGCCGGGGCACAGACCTGGAGAGAAGCCACAACGGGGCAGGAAGATGCCTTGATCACGGATGCACAAACATGACAGTCTCGGTCTGGCCTTATTACTCACCCCAACAAAGTCTCACGCTCTGACGAACTGGGAGAGACAGTCCAGACAGCCGAGCACGCAGCAGGGCCAGCCACCTATAGCTGTATTTTAAGGCTAACCAGCCTTGGTCCACAGTTAGACCAGGGCTAAAAGGTACACACTCCACGTATCACTCCCTTCATCCCCAAAGCGGGGCAAGTAACACTGGGTTATTTGCTGTGGAGCCATAACCAGGAGCTGGGAAGACTTCACTCCATCCCAAGCTCCTGCCCCAACCACCAGCTCTCCCTGCTGGTACCCATCGAGCGGAAGGCGGCCGATCCACTCCCTCCTGCTGCGCACGTGGATGTGCTGCCGCTTTGGAGTGGGAACAAGCCGGACCTTTGGAGAGCACATGTTTGGGTCCCTGTAGCTGAGGAAACAGCAGGCCCGGCCATATGGCTGTTTCTCTCGGGCTGCTTGGTGAGTGATGCATTAACTGTGCCGGCCAAATCCTCCAGCAAGGAGAGGGCCCTGGTGCCTGCCGGTCCTGCTACCCCTCGCTCAAGCGGGATGAGCTTCCCGCTGCCCGGGGAGGACGAGTCCGCCGAGGCTCCTGGGTTAGGGCGATGGCAGCGCCGAACACACGCAGTGTGGCTGCCCCCTTCCCGGCCTGCCAGGCTCTGCTTTCCAGGGGAGCAGGAAACGCGTGGATCTGCATTTTGTACCTTGCTCGTGGGACGCCGCATCCGAGGTGTCGGGTGGGAGTGTCACTTTTGCCTGTGCCAGGGCAGCTCGGGGCGTGCATTAGCACAAGGACTCCAGGTCAGGCTCCAGCAGAGTAAGCTAATACGTGGGATTACAAACTGCAGGGAATGGGGGTAGGAGCGAGGATTTCCTTGTAGCATTCCCAGAACAAACACGGGCGCCAGCACGGCGACCTGGCGGCAAGCCCGGCCAAACCGGCCAGACTCGAGCATTTGGCTCCGCTCGGTTCTGCCCAAGCGGGAGCTACAGGAGAGCACTCGCGTGGAGGTGAAACACGGCAGCGCGCGAGCAGGGCGCCCGCAGCCCCGAGCTCCGCGTCGCAGCAGCCGCCTGCTCGCGCCACTGTTGCACACACGGAGAACACGGCGCGGATGAGCTCCGGCGCGCACGCGCGGCCGAGGCTGCCGAGACAAGCCCCGAGGCAATGCGGAGGGAGCGAACACACCACAAATCCCAGCAAGCCGCCGGAAAGGCTCCGCTGTGGGCAAATCTCTGCATCAGCAGCTTCCAGGGACGTTGTCTGTGAATTAGTAGGATCTGACAGAACGGCAAGGCTGCAAAAACCACCGAGGATTAACTGTGATCTATTGAGGCAAGGAACTGCAAAATGCTGAGAAAGCTGCTGTGATCCCAGGCAATCGCAGGTGCTTCCGCGGGGTTTGCATGGGCCGGAGGTGGAGTTTTGCTGCTGGACTAGGCAGCCCAGCGTGGACACGGGCAGCGCCCGCAAGTTACTATGGCCTGACGCTGTCCCCAGGTCCCCAGCTGCACTGAGGCTGGCCAGGAGCGTGGCCTGTCATCTGCCCATTCCTGCGCATCGGTCAGAACGAGAGACACAAGTCTTTCAGTGCCTGCTCAGTCACTTCATTCAATTTGCATTAATTAGGCTGGAGGGCAGGCTCGTCACGCTGTACTTACTGCTGGCTGTGAAGCTCTTGCTCCGCGCCAGCCGGGAGCGGCTCTGGGCGGGCGGCGATGCCCAACTCGCCGCTTTTAGCCATCTCGTGCAAGCGACCTGCCAGCAGAGGAAGTGCCTGCAGGAGCCAAAAATTCCCATCACTGCCTTGGAGTTGCTACCACGCTGTCAAAAGTGAGGTCAGCTGGAAATTACAACCCACTCCCAGCATGGATTCAGCTCAGGTACAAATAGGATTAAGGAAAAAATGAAAAGAAAAGATAAATCTACCTTTGCACGCACAACCCGAGCACAAGGCAAGGGCTGTGCGGCCAGTCTGACGTACGGGACGTCCCAAGAGAAGAGTCCTGCACGGGTATGGGCACAGCAGGGACCTGCTCTTCTCCGGAGCGCAACAGGGACAGGCGAGAGGAGCGGGAGCCTCCACGGAGATGAATTGCGCCTTTATTTCAGCTCAAGAGAAGCCTCTGTGTCAGCGAGTGGTGGCACAAGCAGAGCTATGTTGTCCTCCCTGCCACCAGTGCCCTTGATCCCCCGCGCCACCGACAGCTAGAAAAAAATTAACCCAGCTCGTTCTTTTATCTCCCCTCCACCATTTGTTTGCGCTCTCCCCTTTGCAAAAAAGGACTCGGGGGAAAAAAAAAAAAATAGAAATAGAAAAACACGGTGCTTGGGAGGGCGTTTCACAGACACACGAGGCCTGTCCCTTACGCCGTGGCAACGTCGGCTCACGGGCGCTGTAACCTCCGCTCGCCGCACTGCGATGCCGCAGGCTGGCGGTGCTGGGCGCTCACCCCTGCCAGGAGCCCCGCTCGGCACCACTCCCACCAGTAGCACATCCTGGCCCCCAACAGTGACCTGCGCCCAGCACGTTCATCACCCACCCCAAGCACCGCCCCGTGCGGCACCAGGTGCCCCTGGAGCAAAGCCCTGTCTCAGTTTCCCCGCCGAGCCGGGCGTTGGAGCCCCGGGGCACGGACACGGGGACACAGGGAGGCAGCCCTGGGTGCCAGCGCCCGCGCTGGGTGCCCGTTGCCCCCGAGACTGTGGCACCCACAGCGCCTGCAGGGAGGGACAGCCGCTGCTTTCCTCCCCGGCGCCTCCCGCACCCCAGCTGCTCCCTGCTCTCACACATGTCCCATCCCAGGAAGCTGCTTTGGCGGCCCCGGCAGCTGAGAGCTATTCCCAGAGAGCCCATAAAAGGCAGGGCCGCGTCCGCGCCAAGGTCCGGCCCCGCTCTCTTGGTCCATGGGACGATTGCTCGACATCCCTAAGGAACGCCGGGCGCCGCAGGGTGCGCGCTGCCAGACGCCAACGGCCCCATTGCGGCCCAGCCGGCCCTGCACAGGGGCAGGCGCCAAGGAGCTGGCACGGGACGCGCAGAGCCCTGCCCGTCGCTCCACGCGTATGTCGTGACCGTTTGGCACGACACGGGTCTGCTGCTCTGCTGCTCCATGAGCTGGATCAGCACCAGGCCGACGGGCTTTTAGTTCAAACCCTGTACAGACCAGCACAGCCGTTGCAGGGGACGGCTTCAAAGAGGTCCCTCCGGGAGGACTCGGGCCCAGAGACACCCCTGCAAGGACACGGCGTCCTTGCAGAGACCAAGCAGTCCTACCCCAACAAGGACGTGGGTCCAACATGGCAAGTCCAGGACAACAACCTCATGATTTTGTACTGCTCGCACAACCAACAGCTACCTGGGAAGCGCTGCCCGGGCAGAGGGCCCGCTTGCCCCTCCACACCCGCCTCCCCTGATGGGCAGGGTTTGCAGAGGGGGAACTTCCACGCAGCCGCTGCGCCCCCCGGGACGATCCCACGCAGAGTACAGAGGCTGCAGGTCCCGAGGTCCGCGGGGCCAGAGCTCAGCCACAGAGCAGCGAGGACAGCGGAACGGGAGGGACCCGGGCAGCAGAGCCCAGAGTCTGTGCGGCAGAAGGAGGGTCTGGGAAAGCAGGCTGGGCACGGCAAGTCACGGCCCTCCGAAGGGCAGCAGCTCAAGAGCACGCACACACCTCGGCCTCCGAGCACGGTAACCGCGTCCCCCGCAGCTTTACGCAAGCAGCAGGAGAGCACGTGTCGCTGGCCACGCGTACCTGCAACGTTTCTGCTAGCGGGGACTAAACTTTCGGCCACAGCTGCACTGTGACTTTGTAGGACAGGACAGCAGGAGCACTTAAGACACCTGAGCCTTTAAGCGCAGCGAGGAATCTGCAGTCTTACAGGACAGATTTTTCCCTCGCTGCCTTCATCACTTCTCTGATGTGTCCTGCACCACTGACTCCTACTCCCACTTGCCCGGAGCCGCAGCCTCTTCAGCTGCCTCCATTGCACTCCAGGCCCTGCCAGCCCCGCGAGCCCACGATCCCCGGGGACACCGCGCGGGCCAGCAACAGCGCCCCGACCCCAAACACAGCCCCAACACAGATCTCGAGTCTCAGGCTCTGGCACAGTTCACAGTGCTGGTCGTCGACAGATATCCACAATGAAGTGAACAGGACACAAGAAATCTGGGTCCTAGAAAATTTAGAGCAAAAAGACCAGGGCTTTTACCAGAACTGAACCAACCACAGTACCATGGTTTCTCCCACAAAGGATCAAATAGTAGAAACAGGGCTGGAAGGCTCTTTTTTTTTTTCAGTGCACTTGCAGGTTTAGGACTCTCCAAAACTCTGCAATCCAAGTTCACAGCCTGCAGCGCTCAGCTCATTTGAGCTCAATTGCCCGGAGCACCTCATAAAGTCACTAGGATTTTCCTACCAGCCCCATTCCCAGCTGGGCTCCTCGGCTGCCACCAGCTCCGTTCCCAAAGCCAGGCAGGAAGGTTTCTCAGCACCCTCCCTTCTCCCGCAGCCCCTGGGCCAGGAGCCAGGGCACGGGGCGAGCCAGGCAGCTGCGTGCCCAGCCCGGGACCTGCGCAGGCAGCGCTCGCTGCGAGTGCTCGCAGCATGAGGTCAGTCTCCCCTCAATGCTAAAAGCCCTATTTTAAAAACTGCTGAGCAAGCAGGAGCTGCCACTTCGGTTTTAGCCGTTTCCTGTTATTAGATAAAAGAGGAGCAGAGGGCACCCTGGACTAGCCTGCTCCTTGGCCACTCTGGGTACAGTTACTGCCGCGGCCACAGCCTTCAGCAGGTGGGTAGTGGCACCTCTCGGTTTCAATAGGCGTCAGAGCACAACATGAATTATTTGTGGTGGCCCTGACCTATTTAACGACAGAAAGGCAGCATTCATTCGTGTCCAGATTCCCTAGAGGATGCTGGTGTCACTTTACCCTCTGGCTTAATACAGCCTGGCCCCTATCTCTAGGCATCTCGGTTTGCAGGGCGTGCCCTGGTAATTATTTTAGGGCACTCTCACAACGTTTCTCTTGGAGACCAAGCAACACCTCCACGTCCCCATCCGTGGGATTAAACTGCTTCTCTGGAGCTGCCTTGAGCAGCGCTCTGGGACTCCCAGAGACAACACGCACGGGAAGCGGTGCCAAGTGAAGCCACGGGGCACGGGCACTCGCGGACACCCGTGAGCATCAGAGAAGTCACTGCCGAGCGCCCTGTTTCAGCCCGAGGATGCGAGCAGTGCCTGCAGGGCAGCTGCAAGCCCTGCAGCCTCCCACGCTCCACACAGCTCCCTCTAAGCTCCTGCAGTTTCTAATACTGACTCACATCCTCTGTGCACAGGCCAAGGCAGCCTGCGAAGGGCTATCTCACACCAACAGGACGCTCGAGTCTCGCTGGGGCATCTCTGTGGCCGTTGTGGAATCGCCCACCTCCCAGCATGGAGCAGCACGGCCGCGGGTCTCTGCTGCTTCCTTGTGGATCTTACCTTTGTCTGCCAGAGACAGCGTGCTGTTGAAGTACTGCTCCTCCACGGTCCACGCTGTGTCATTGATCTTGCTAGACACCCCGCAGGAGCCAACGCAGCTCACCTTGATAGCTGGGGAGGGAAAGCACACACGTAAGCGCAGGGAGAAACCAAAACCTCACGTTCAGACTTGCCTCGAGTACTGTATGCGGGCCCTATGCACAGCAGCAGAGTTATACTCCCATGGGAGACTGAAAAACACATGCAAGGTGGAAAAGAGGGAGGAGAGGAACGAGGTCACACTTTCAGTTCAGAGGCACATTTTCCCCTTTGTTACTCTTGGCGCTCTTGCACTCTCTGCTCCCCTTGTGCTCTTCCCAGCTGTCATCACCATTAAAATCTTTGCATCAGCCTCCTCACATCGTGGAAGATCTTAACAGCAGCAATTTCAGCTCCTCGAGACGCAAACCTTTCCCTGTTTCTTCTCCCAGATGAATCAAGATCCTCCTAAGTTCTGCACCAGTGCCTGCACTCAGGTTGACAGCGGGGGACACGGGCGGAGCGAAGCCTTCCTCTCCATTGAGGCGTCCCTGGCCTGAGAGCCAGGAGCACTCGGAGGGCTCTGCAGCCTCCAGCCTCACCAGAGGCAGGGCATCCTTCTGCCCCCAGGAGGAGACGCGCTTGGGCAAAGGCACCACGCGGCACCTGAGCCATTACAGCAGCTAAAACCAGGTAGCGTCTTGGGGAGAACACGGGCTTCGAGTCTGCTCCGCTGCTACGGCTGCGAGCGCTGGGGACGGTGGCGCCCACGAGGCCGCGCGCGCCGGGAGGCACCAGCCCTCGCGGGAGGGCAGGAGGAGAGGCGAAGCCGCCAAGTCCCGCTGCTTGCCCGGAGCTCCTCAGCACGCGCGCCGGGCAGGCTCTGCCGGTCGGCAGCAGCCAGGCTGAGCGAGGTTTAGGGCCCTGCTCGTGGCAGCAGCAGCAAGGAGCTGCTCTCTCCTGCACGACGTTACAAAGCCCGGCTGCTGCTGGAGGTCAGCGAACACCCGCCCTCCCGCGACACCGGGGAGCCCGTCCCCACGCTGGACCAGACGTGGTTCCAGGGCAGGCACCCTGTGCCTCGGGTGTGAGCGCGCAGCGTGACCCCCCAGCAGGCCCTGCGCTCCTGCGGATGGCACCGGGCCTGGCAGGCCACCCTGCTTTCCCAACGCCCGCTCACCAGCGCCGCGCTGCCCTTCCACATGCACCAGGGCAAGCGAAGGGGCGAAAAGAAGTCCCCGAGAGCTCCTGCGCTCCAAGCAGAAAAACTTAGAGGCAATTTCACAGCAATGGGAAAAAAAAAACTTTCCCTTCTGCTCTACACTCCCCAAAGCTGCTTGTGTGTCATGGCCAGGGCTACCAAATCACTAGCACACAGGACGAGACTTGGAACGGTTTGGGTTGTGGAGGATTCACCATGCAGAACCTCTGGAACACGAGCTTCCGCCCTGTGCCTCACTGACAGAGAGACGGGACCCGCAGCCGGTCTGAGTGCCAAGGGGTGCTCTCCCCATCCCATCCCCACAGGCTGCAGGGTCAGGCCCACCTTGCAGCCGCAGCCTGGAGGGCTGTTTTGCCCACTCCATCCAAGAGGTTTCAGAGGCACCTGGCTCAATAGGTGAAACCACTTATTTTACCTCTAACTTTGGGGTTAGTTTTGGAGCAGCTCCCTATAAAATTAGCCTCCCCACATGCATCCTGCGAGCAAGACGTGAGGAACTTGCTTGGCTGAGGGTTTGGGGCTGCCACGCACGAAGAGGAGAAGGGACATGGAGCAGCTGCCAGGCAGGACTGAGCTGCATGGTGCTGGGGGCAGCTGCAAGCTAAGCACAGAGCGAGCAGGGCAGGTTTGGCAAAGCGGCACCGTCAGAGCTGATGAGAGCGGAGCCACCTGAGGTGCAAAGCCTGTTAGCTTGAAGCACTGTCAGGAAGCCAAATACACAGCCGGAGCCTTTCCGAGGCTTCCTTCCCTCCAGGCAATCTCCGTGCGCAGTTGGATACAGAGCAAATAAGAAGGCCTGTTCTGATGTAGAAACCTTATTCCAGTTATTATAAACCGCCCCCCTCTCCCCCCTGCCAAAAAAAAACCCAGAAAAGGTCTCTGGGATCCAGTGCCACCAGCGGCCCCAGTTGCCTGCTCTCCAGTCACCTGGATTGCTCTGAGCAAAGAAGGAAAAGCCAAAGCTCAGGAAAGGCGGCTGGGAAAACGAGCAAGCAGAGAAGTGAATTAGGACACCCCAGAGGAGGCAAAAGCCCTGCAGGCGCCCGGCCCCAGGGAGCAGGCAGCTCCGCGATGCACTGCGGCACCCGCCAAGCGCTGGCAATAGGAGCAGACAGCGCAGCCATCTCTGCACTAAAGTAAAAATAGAGATGCCAAGAGCTGGGCACGTCCGTTTTCTTCCAAGGTGATTTAAGGAGACCTCAGATTACTTTGCTCTGTTGATCCAGGGAACTGCCGACCCCAGGGGAGCTGGGAGAAGAAAGCAAAGGACACGCGGCCACCGCTCCCCGCCAGCAACGGGCTGTACACACATGTCTCCCGCACAAGGGCAAGAGCCCTCCTGCTCCCCCGTCTAGTCACGCGCTGAGCAAGTGGTGTCACCTACCAGCACAGGAGATGCCTGTCACTTAGCAGCAACGGCGCCAGCCCCAGGCACGAGTGACTTGACTGGGGTCAAGTCCCATCTCTGCTGCACACCTACAGCAAAGCGCACGGGCAGAAGGATGAAGAGGACAAATCGTGGCCGTTTTATCCTTGAGTGGGGAGAGGAAGGCAGCCCGGGGGTGCTGCACAGTGTAAGCACTGCACCCCTCAACTGAAAGCAGTTAAGGTGGTCAAGGCCAGCGGCTCTTGCATTTGGCGGTGGCTTACACAGGATGAAGGTGCCAGCCTGTTTGCTTGCCCTCCCCACCATCCTGGAGCTTCCCCTTCCTCCCCTGCTGCAAGGAGGGCTGCGGAGGTGCCAGCTGAGCAGTCCCTGGGCACGGCCCTGGCATGCGCCAGCTGCAGCCCACTCAGGGCAGCACCCAGCCTCACCGGGGCTCCAGCACATTCCCAGGTCCCTGCTGCAGGGAACTGGTGTCCAGCCCTGCAACCACAGGCTGAGATTGACTACAGAGTTACCCCGTTCCATCCATACCGACATACAGCACAAGGGACAGGGGCACACGATTGTAAGGGGCTCAAAGGATAGGCCAGAGACTGAGATGTCCTTCAGATAAAGGCATTTCTTCCAAGGGCCGTTTCTAGGCCTTGCTGGTGGCAGACCCCGACCATCCAGGACGGCAGCCACAGCGTCAGAACTGAGACGAGAAAACACAGGACTCCCCGTGGAGAGCAGCTCCCTGCGGGAGACGCGGAAGGTCCCGCGCCGCCGCAGCGTACACCACCTCTCCTGCCAGCCGCTCGCGGGATCCAGGCGGCCAGGGAGCAACGGGGGCACTCGGTGCTGTGGGAGACTAGCAGGGCCTGCACCAGCTGAGCGGTCGTGTCACGGAACCCAGGCGAGCTCAGCCGAGGCCGCCTGTCACCCCCGTCTCCGTGAGGGCGGCATCAGGCGGCATCACCGCGTCGTCATCGCATCCTCTCAAGCTGCAGGGACCAAGACCCTCCCGGGCACTGCTAACCTGCCACCCTCCTCCCCTGCCCAGCAAGATGGAGAGGCCAGAAATAGCCCCAGCCCAGGTCCCGTGAGCAAGGGGTGGCAAACAGCCCCAAGCACCGGCCACTCACTGAGGAGAAGGATTTGGCCGGGGAGGAGGGAGAAGGGTCACGCTTGGCCCTCAGGCAGGTCTGCACCCGGCCTCCCTGGCACAGGCAGCTCCGTGCAACCGCCTGCCCACCAGCTCAGGGTGACATCTCGCTCCAGGAGGGATCTTTTCCCTCAGCTGCTGAAGACCAAGTGTGCGCCGAGGAGATAACGCGGCCACAAGGCCGTGTCCCCAGAGCCACCTCAGCAAGCAGCACCACAGCTTCCCCGCAGAGAAGGATCCGTGGTTTTGCCCCAAGACCTTTGGGCCCCCTGAACCTGCAGCCTGGAATCAAGATGAAGACCGTGGGGTGTGGGCTTAGCCCGGGCTCCCGGCGAAGCAGGAGCTACAAAGCCTGAGACGCAGCAAGCCCTGCAGAGAGCCACGCTACCCCAGCCAGTTAGTGCAGAAGGGATCACTCCTAGAAAAGCTCTGTGAAAAGCAGGCACCAAGGAAGCTTAGAGCACAAAAGGGGCACGATGAGGCCTTTGTACAGCGCTGCTTTTACATGGAGTGACACTGGTACAACCGCAGGCACAAAAGACTCGTGCCCTCCTTCTCTGCAAGCAGGAGGGAAGGCTGGGTCACAGGACATGCTACTGCCCCCAGCTCCAGCTCTCCTCTGTGAATATACTGAGACACTGCTAATTAAACCAACAGCTCCTAATTAATTCTCAGCTGTCCTAATCCTGCTAGGTCTATCCTGTCAGTTCCCAAGACACAAATTGTCTCAGGCACTTCACAAGACAGTGATGGAAGAGGTCAGCTTGCATTAAAAGCTGGAGGCAGCAGCAGCTCTGGCACAAAGTTAGGGACAGTCTCGATAGGTGCCTCTTCCTCCTTCCCCACAGTTTGGTGTAGAGGCAGGAAGAGGATTAAGCCTCTAACTGCAGGAGAAAACTCAAAGCCCTCTAGTCTGTGGAACTCCTTAGAAACGTAGATCTCATTTCCCATCTCACACCAAACAGGTCCCAGGAGCTGACTCGTCTGAAGCTGACACGTATCTAGCAGCATTTGTCACATCAGCAACAACCTCCAGCGCGTGGCAGACCTTGGACACAGCTCCTCACAACCCGGGGGGAGGTCTCCAATGCACCGAGCCATCACACAAGTCACAGGCATCGCTTTCCCCTTGCAGATTGCAGACAGGCTCCAAGCGACAACAGTTGCTGCTACAGTGTGACCTCTCTTTGTCTCTACTGTTTTGACACTTCCGACCAGAACGGGCAACGCTCCCTGCATGCACCAGCCCAGGCTCAGAGATAATTTCAGCACCCTCATTCCCAGGTGAGGAGAGACGAGCACTTCCCTACCATACAGTCTCCAGGAGCGAGATGGCCTGCTTCCTCCCCCACCCTGGCACTCACCACCTGCACCCTGTAATAGACTGAAACAGCCAAATCACTCACAGCAGTTGGAAGGGACGATCCTCCCCTTCGTGGCCCTGAGCTTTTGGTCAGCCGGTTTCCAAGCAGCAGAGCCGCTCCTGTACTCCCAGGCTCAGCAAGACCAGTCCCGAGAGCCAGGTTTGCCTGTTCCTCTTGGCAAGACTCTGCCGTAGCAGTTGCTACAGCCATGAGCAAGACGTGGTCAGCACATAATCCCCACCGCCCACGTACAGCAAAAAGCACTGGAGAAGAGGCCTCACTGAACCCGGTTGTGATGGGTGTGGGGAGGACAAACCGACTGTCCTCTCCATCTTTTTGGCTGGGGGAAGAACTGCATCAGATGCTCAGACGAGGAAGGAGCAGAAGAGCCATTTGCTGGGAGGGCCACAGAGCCGGCTGCCCAGGAGGGCACGAGGACGGCACCGTGCTCCTGCGGTCACACGCACGAGACAGGGCCCCCACACCGGTCGACCAAGCCCAGCGGGTGCTCTGTGCTTGCAGCAGTCTCCAATCGCCCTTGCCGTGGAGCCGGACCATGATCATTTCACCATTTCCGCCCTCTGCTACACTGCTGTGACAAGGTCAAGATCTCTCCTCAATCCTAAGTAAACAAGTCAGCTTTCTAGGCAACATCCCCATGCTATAGGGACATTCTTGTTCCAGCAAGTGCAGAAGTCCCAAGCGTGACTTGGCAGGTTGTGTGAGCCTGCACAGAAGCAGAGCAGCATCGCGGCCAAGTCCTCTCCTGGGCTGCTCCTCTCCCATCTGCGCGCACTTTCTTCCATGACAGAGATGCAGAGCAACAGGGAAACCTGCATTTCCCCCCTGCCCAACTTCCCTCAAACCAGGAATCTATTTCCCATCCCAAGGGAAAAAGCAAACTGCTGGGCTCCTGTTTAGAGCAAACTTCTGTTTAAACCAAAGCCTTTTCTCCTGCACAGAGCTGACAGGTTTATTTATAGCATCACAGAGTTTTATCAGCACTCCAGCTGCCCTTGGAGGATGGGGGTCAGCTCAGACATCTGGATCAAAATCCCCCCTGGCTTGATCACGTTTAACAAGTCCGTCTTTGCACATGTCAGCCCAGGGAGGAAAACTCACGAGTGGACAAGGCCACTGGGACTCCGGTGGGGGGGACAGCAGCGTTCCTCAAAATCTTGAGTTTTCTGTACACTCTGCTGCCAAAGGCAACCGCAGTTCCTTAGCAACAGGCGCAAGCAAGAGGCACGAAGCAACCGCCGCAGCCACCGCCGGGGCCCAGCAGAGGAGCCGGCAGCCCCGAGCGCCGCGACGCTGCCCCGGCCCCACTGCCTCGCTGCTCACCAAGTGCCGCCAGAACGCGCTCCCCCAGCACCCTCTTTCCCCCAAACCACTGCTTGCAACAACAAGCAAGTTTTTACTCTTAAGCTGCAGTCAGAGGTAGCTCCCGCTGCTGGGTCACCCAAAGAGCCTGGGAAGGAGGGTGGCAGGAAGGGGCGCCTGTGGCTGGAGGGCCTGCAAGGACAGTCACAGCCGGGCAGCGCACGCGGGTGCCCAGCTGCCCCAGCCCTCCTGCGGGGTGCGAGGCCTGTGACCAGTGTCCTTGCGGGCAAGAACAGCCCCACCGCATTTGGGGCAGCAATATTCCCAGACTGTGGTTTATGAGGAAGGGAGGAGGTAGGAAAGCAGTAGCTGGGAGCTGTTTTGCAAGTCCAGCCTAACACCCCATCCCCAAAACGGCACGGCCAGGCAGACCAGCTGCGGCACACGGGGAGGGAGCCCCCAGCCCCAGCCCTCGTGCATGGAGCAACAGGGCACCAGGCAGATGGTGCCAAGGGACACGCCACTTCCTTCCGAGCCAGGACAACACATGGAGGCGCCCCGAACACCAGAACAGCGGGAGTACCAGAGGTACTACAGAAAGTTAAGTATTTGGCTTTCAGAGACAAATCTCACAGCCCACTGTTAAAATCTGCCTGCCAGCCACCCACCTCGGCTGCACCGCCAGGATTCGCAGCCTTCTCCCCAACACCCCGCGCTGAGCGTCAGGAGGGCGACGCAGAGAAGCTGCAGACGAGCAGAAGGCTGGAGGAGGTAGCGCAGTCATTTCAGGCGCTTCTCTGCTCCCATGTGCAGTGCCACCTTCCAGCTCAAGAAATCTTCCTTCCTATGCACCTGGCCAGAAATTCAGAGTGATCTGTTTGAGACTAACACACCCATTTTTCCTTCTAGAGCTGCGCTCAAGAGCCCCTTCTGATACCCCATCCACGAGAGGGCAGGTCCTGCTCCGGCCTCGGCCAGACGGAGCTCCAGGAAGAGCTTGCTTGGGAATGGCAACAGGAATCACGCGCCAGGCCAGAGCCGCTCAGCTTGTTACCAGCTGGTCCCAGCAACCAGCGTGACCAAGGTCAGCTCGGCAGCAGGAGGCCCCAGGCAAACTCAGGGAACGTGAGCAACTTAACCTGGCTTCTGCAAGCGGGGGGCAACCTGCATTTAAACCTGTGCTCTTCACAGCCCCGCAAGGCCGCACATAGAGACGGTCAGAACACCTCAAGCTTCAAGATTCAGGATCCTTCAGGACACCAGGAGCTGTCAGCACTCAACCCTTGGGTCACACCGAGGCAGAGAAGCTGGTGCTAAAACAGGAGAGAGGAACCACCTTTTTTATAGCTTGCCCAGAAAGAAACAGGCACCCGGCACTTAGCACTACTTTAAGCCAGAGTAGTTAAGTAGATGGGAATATCTAAACTTCACCAAGTATAAAAAAAAGGAATACAAGAAAACCCTGCTCGTTCTACCACTCCAAAGGCCCCAGGAGCCGTTTGCAAGGGGTGTTAAGACCAGCGAGGTCCATGCTGGAACAAACTGCACCTTTAAACCCATTAGCCCGTCACTGCTTGTTCCCTGCGAGCACAAAGCGAGGCACCCGATCCCATGGGCCTGGCAGAACAAGCCAGCGATTCAGGCAGCCCCAGAGCCCCGCGAGGAGCAGCCGGGCAGGCAGGGTGCGCGGGGGCCCGGGAGCGCGCGGGGGCTCACCCGGGGCCAGCTCCGCTCTGTTCCTCCCACCCCCTCGGCAGGGTTAATGAACTCTCCCCTTCAGAGGCTCTTCACCTGCACCGCCGGCTGCAGTTGCTCCCGCGGCGCTCTGGGCGCAAAGCCACCGCGGGCAGATGAACATCTGACTGATCGGGTTCCTCCGCTTACCACAAAGAGGTTGATTCACCAGGGCCTACTCCCTTTACAGGCTCTTTCTAAACAAAGGCTTCAAAGAGTTCTGGAAATTCGTGCTTAACTGGCTTCTTCATGCAAGGAGAGCTCCTCTGGGCCAGGCTCGGCTGCAGGACTGAATGAGGCTGCTTTTCCTTTGGGACTCGGGTGGGCTTTTCCAGGAGCTGAGGCTAGAGCAGCTCCCTTTGGCCGATGCTCGTTTTGGCACATCAGAAACGTCACTGCCACCCAGGACACGGTGGACACAGGGCCCCGGGTCTTCCCAACAGTGGCTCCTGCAGGTGCAATGTGGGCACAGAGAGGATCCCCCTCTCTGGAGGGAAGGCAACATTCCCACACCCCTCCCGGAGCTCCAGGGACTCCTGGGCCTCAACCCCCCAGGACTCTCTCCCTGTGCTCAGAGAGATGAGTCATCACCTGGCAAAGAGTCAGTTCAATACTTGGTCAAAGAAAGGTCTCTAAGAGGCTGAACCCACCTAAAAACACACACACTTTGGACTGAAATGATTCAGTACACACAACACGGCCATAATGAGGCACCCTGAGGAGGCCTCCATCTCCAAGGTGCTGGTGAGAAGCACAGAAAACTCAAGTTCACAATTTATCAGGCATCCTGGAAACAACTGTTTTGATGCAAGACGTTGCAGCTCACGTACAAGACAAGACAACCGCAGCGTTGCAAGCAACAACCGCAGCGTTGCAAACAGCAACCGCACAAAACCCCGCGTTCAGAGCCTGCTGCCCAGCGCACAAGTCAGCGGCCAGGATTTGCCGAGATACCTCGGGATGCTTTAGCTCTCAGGCACAAGGCTGGAGCCTGCTCAGCTCCAAGCGGAGCCCTTCCCGACCCGCGGTATCCCCAACAGCAAGAGCACCGTGCGAGTCGGCGTCGCGCCCGCGCGGCGGCAGATCCCGGCCCCCCCCGTGCCACGCGCTGGCTGTGCAGACCGTCACCCGCCGCACTCGGCTCTCCCGCTTGGCTTTCACACACCTCGGTTGTCTGGAAATACCCCCTCCCCCAGCATCTTCGGAGAAAACAGCCGGAATCCGACTTGTTCTGTGGGAGAGCTGCTCCTATGATTTTATTCGATGCCATTCAATGCAAGCAGCTGGATTCTCTATTTATAGCAAGCTCATCAGTTTCGGAAAGACGACTTATATTCTGGTTATTACCAAAGCACCAGATACACAGGAAATCCCTGCTACGCCAGGAGCACTACAAGCTCATGGGGTAACCTTCACTCCGCAGGGTCAGGCTGGACACCTGTACGCATCCAAGCAGACAGCGAATGGAGTATCTGGGGCTGAGAACTGAGGCCCTGGATCTCACCCACATTCAGCCGTAGGCTGATAGGCTCCACGAAGGAGGCGCTAAATGATACCCACACATTGAGGTTTCCTCTGTGGAGGTTTGGCCTTCCAAGCCCTTTCAATTTGTGTCTTATTGCAGGGAGCACCCGGGATTAAGGGGGTGAGTAAGGGAGGGACGGAGAGCAAACCGCTGCGGTGCCATCACCCGCGGCACGAGGCGCTGGAGCCAGAGAGGTAAAAAGCAACATCTCTCCTCCCCTCAGGACACCCCTCTAGCTTCTCTGCAGACATTTGACATCCCTGGGTCCCCACACAACTGTGGGCACTTGCTCAAGCAATCCAAATTGACCCCATGGGACTGACGATGCTTCTAAAGGCCATATCTGACCCCAGACAAATTGTTACCCAGCCACGGCTAAGCTCTCTTGGGAAAAGCCTTTACTCACAGGCTTCTTTGCAACAAAACGTGTACAGAAGGCCTGGTCTGCTCGGCCTGGCCAGCTGCACACCAAGGGACACCTATGTCACTGCTACATACTTAGCTGCCACCAAAGAAGATGGATGCAGAAACACAAACTTTTCCTCCCAGCAAAGAAGCCTCCCCACAGCCTGCCTGACTCCAGCTACATCCCCGGCAGCTCCGCACTGCCGGGGCAGGGAACGAGCAGCCACCCTCGTGCTCATCACACTTGGAAGCAGATCCAACAGCCACTGCTCCGCTTGTTCGCCCACTTTGTTAAACGGGGGAAGGCCCCAACGCGTCTCCTCCAGCAAGCACCGTTTTCCAGATGAGCACAAGAGGTGCAAGGAGACGGGAGACACACAGCAGCCTTGCGACGAGCCCGGAGCAGCCGGAGCTCTCGCAGCGCGGCGGCCAGGACAGCAGAAATCCCTCTTTTGTTCCACTGTCTCAGACAGCCTCGGCCACGCAGCTCATCGCTGTCTCGCTGCAGACAATGTGAAAAGAAAGTTAATCCACTAGAGCAGGAGGCATCCGGGCAGCCAGAGCGCCGCAGGAGGACGCGCAGCATTCCCGCGCCGCAGCCCGGCTCCCAGCGGAGGCCGGGCCCCGCAGGCGGAACCCCTGAGGATCCCTCCCTGCCCACCAAGCGCACGGCGCTCACACCCTGTTCTGCACTACAAGCAGCCACGCTCCATCGCCACCCTGAATCCTGAAGCAGGCACGAGCCACGGGATCCCCACTGTCCGGATGATTTATGGATGCAATGAGAGAAGGTGACCTAAGCTGTCAAGCACGGGAAGTTAAAATCCGCCCTTACAGAGGACAAACTTCAGCCTCAGGAGAGAGCACGCTTCAGGTTACTAACTGCAGATCAAATCCATCCTTTACACATTGCTTTACTGAGCAGACCAAGCCACAGCCTTCCTGCTGGAATGAATTTTCCTCCATTTCAGAAGCGAAATTTTATGAGGAATCCTGACTAATGGACAGAGTCCACAGGCATTTCCCCTTTCCCCTGGGGAGGGAACAGGTTACACGCACACCAGAACCACCTCAACCAAATGCAAACTTCTTCCTAATGCTACCTAGGGAGGCAGAACTGACCTTCTGCTGCGGTCACATCACTTGAGATTCAAGTCAGCTGCTTCCAGCTCTCCACCACCAGCTTTCTCAGCTCTCCGTGGGAGAAATGAGAGTATTTACTACATTTAGGGAAGCAAATAGCAAGGTGCAGGCTACCTGGTTGGAAGACAGGGGAAATATGTAGCTGGATACTTCCAGAGCACGAACAACCACAGGTACTTCCAATTGGAGCTTTGCAGTTCAAGGGACCGATTTTAAAGCCTAGTTATCAGCACATAAACCCAGACAGCCAAATAACAGAGCAGAGAACAGCGCTGTGCTGAAGTCGGCTTTGGAAAGCACTTGCAGTTACTTTACTCGTAGTGACTTGGCAGGGAGGACTGTTATTTTACCATTAAAACGGTAAAAGCAGCCTAGCAAGCAGCCTAGCTGAATGAGGGCAGCAGGACTGCAATAGCCCGTGTCGCCCCGCGAGCTCTCGAGCCAAGAGGAGAGCCCTTGTTGCAGGCCGCCTTCGTCGCGCTCCTGCAGCGAGCGGGCCCGGCTTCCACGTTCTGAACTTCTCCCTCCCCCCAAATTAACTCCGTATCCAGCTGGCCCCGCGCCAGCTTCCTCTTGCATTAATTCTTCTTTGTACACACGTGTTTGATGATTTACCCGGTGAGCCAGGCACAACAATTAGGAGCTCTGTGTTGCCATCAGCCTTCTCCCCGGGGCGTCGCAGTTTGCAGGGAGGAGCGGCTGTCGGAACGCAGAGGAGCAGGCGGCTCGGCGGCCTCCGCGCGAGGCGAGTCATCGCATGGGACGCTGCGGCACCCTCAGCCTAGGGCTGTGTGTTACCAAGGAGCCATCAGTGCTCGCTGCAAGGAAGCTGAGGCGGATGAGAGTGTTTGTGATCCTCAGAGGTGTGTCTCGACTTATGTTTTTCTACGACCTGTGATTTCTGGCAGGTTTAGCAGCACAGAATGAACCTTGTTTGTCTCCAGTGTCCACCTCCTGATAGGCGCAGTTTCTAAGAACCATAAAACACTGTGAAGTAATCGGCCAGATTTGCATTTGTGCTCAGTTCGGGATCTCAGGATCACAACAGTGAGACAGGCAGCTACACCAGCCAGGGAAATCCTCTTGTGCTGCAGGCCAGTTCCGCATGGGGCAATATTCCAGGTCTTGCCCTCGGAAAACTAAAGTGTAACTGTGTAACGGTGTAACTGGGCTTCACAACCCGAGATGACGCCGCTCTGAGGCCTCCAGGCACCTGCGCCCGCACCCCAGCACGGAGCTGCCACGTGACAAAGGGGGGTGTCCAACCGCCCCGCCGGACCCGCGCGGCTGGACGGGCTGCCTAGCGGCGAGGGCCACCTCTTTGCAGCACGTAGCTGCCTGCTGTCACAGCATGAAGGATGTTCCAGCAGATGCGTGAGCTTCCTCCCCTTTTCCTGAAGGTGGGACGTGTCCTTTAGGTGGACGGAAGGAGAAGGTGCCCAGCTCCACTGCTGAGGGTTGGTTAACACCAGAGACCGTATGACATGAAACAGCAGGAGGGACAAGTACCCAAGAGTCACCATGTGTTTTACAGACACTGTTACCACACACTGAAGCATCCCCACTGATTTGGGCAGATTCTGACACCAGTTATGGCAAGCTAGCACCATCCACGAGCTTCCTCCTAAGTCCCCTCCTGCCCCAGCTGCAAAGCCAAGCAGCAGGGACCTCAGCCCAGCGCAGCAGCTCCCATCCCCTCCGCACAGGAAGAGGAACAGCCCCACACAGCCCACCTCAGCCAGGGCTAGGTGCTGCTGCCAGCGCCAGGATCTCGGCCAGCTTCTCTCAAGCCGGGCTCAGCTGCCCCAGCTTGTTACCGCAACTGCTGCACCAGCGTTACGCACCAAGCTCCCAAAGCAAAACACCTCCTGGCTCGAGAGACAGCTCTTATGGCAGACCCTACACTTTCCCAACATCAAAGCAATATGGGCCGTGTCCAGAAGGAAGGGCAGACGGTCCAGAGACACTGTCCTCCTCCCCCTGCAGCAACCAGCTACAGCACCGTGGGAGGCAAAGAGGAAAATCTGGCGTGCAAGAGAACCCGAGAGCCCATGGGCTGCCCCAAGGCACCAGCAAGGTATAACCACCGTGAGCCCCAGCCAGCTGGCAACGCGGGGCATGGCACAGTGAGCCCTGCAAGGCCAAACACTCTCATCTCGCCCAAGAGGCCCCTTCAGGGACAGGGATGCAGGGGACAGGCCAAGGAAAGGGAGGACAGCAGTCAGCAAGCACTTTGCCTACTCCTGGAGACAAAAA
>VZSV01000208.1:440495-458612 GCA_013398735.1 Nothocercus julius | reverse complement strand
GCTGGGCTATCCCACTGCCTGTCCCAGCTCGGGGCCATCCTGCCCCCTGCTAATCTCATCTGCCTCCCTCTAATTCTCCCTGCCCAGCTGTCACCTCTCCCCCGGCTCCTCTTTTATAACCCCTGTCACTCTCGGGGTGCAGCCAGGAGCAAATACATAGGTAGGGATGCACCGTGTGGGGCCGGGGCTGGCTAGCTCCTCCCCAGGCCCGGCTGGGTGAAATCTTCAGCCTGGCCGCAGGGATCCCGGGACGTCAGCACCAAGGTGCCGAGCATCGTGAGGGATTGAATAATACAAAAAAAAGACAGTAAAACACCTGTTTGCCATTCCTGTATTTCGCGGATAAACACCGGCTGCAGTGCCGGGGAGAGGCACCTCCCCGGAGGCCCCCGGGCTGACGACAGGCAGCCTGTGAACACGGGCGGAATGAATAACCGCGCGAAGGGCTGTGTGTCTGCAGAGCGCGCCCAGCGCGGACGTGGCCGGGCGTCCTCCGGCGCGCCTGCTGCGGGGCCGCAGGAATCACCGCCGTGACGGTGTAAACCCCCTCCTGAAAGACCCCGGCTCCCTCGGAGAAGCAGCATGCGCGTCCCCAGCACCGCCTGGCTCCGGCGGGCAGGCTCTGCCTGGGCCCAGCGTTCACAAACCCGCCTCTGCTTCCCGCTCTCAGCAGTCACAGCTAACAAACACCCCCATGCTTTTGTACCCGCATCTGTATTCTGAGTAGCTCGTCTGCTCCTGCAGATGAGATAACCTCAGATACGCCGCTCTCCTTGTCCTGACCCAAAGCTTTTGCTTTCTCAGCCTACACAAGCCACATCTTTCTATCCTCTCCTTGTGAGATGGGCCTACAGGCCCTTTCCTCAATCCCTTCCAGCTCAGTCCCTCTTTAGCTTCTCTTCTGCGTTGCCAGCAAAAACAGCAAGTGAGGGGAGCAAGAGCTCCCTGTGGCTATGGCAGGTTTCCACTTTGCTTTCCCAGTGGAAAGTGGTTGCAGACCCAGAGCTTTTCCCACTGACCAGTCATCTGAGGGGAGCCACCGCATGCATGGATCTTCCCCATGGAGCAGCAGTGGCGCGGACTAACTGGCACCTGCACTAGAGGTCCCGCGAGCAGTGGCAGGAGCCCACGGGGGACAGCTTGGGGTTATAAATAAAGCCCTTTGCCGAATCCCTCATGCTGCACCGCAGCGCTCTCCAAGCAGAAAGGTTTCTGCTCCTCACTGGCAGCTCGGTAGGCTTAAACGTGGTGCAGATGCTGCCCCTAGGGCAGAGCGTGAATCGAAAGGCTTCCCAAGCCAGGAGGTGAGCGAAGGCGCTGCCGCTGGCCTGCGCTCTCGGTGGCACAGGCACCGTGCTGCAAGACAAGCGGCGGCCGCCTTTTTACGGAAACACAAGAGCTGTTTTTGCAACATGGCTGGCAGCAATGCCACACACTGATCCTTTTCTTACACCAGGACTGTGCTGCACTTAGCAATTTTATACCATTGCTATGCTGCGCTTAGCGATTTATAAACTATAAATAGGTGGGCATAATTCAACTCCTCTGGTCCCTGCAAGGCCAGTGCACCTACCACCTGTACATGCCCTGGCAGGGTGCTGTTGAAGAGGATTGTTCTCAGCGTAGTCAGGGGCATATTTACATTCCTACCTCCCTGCTCATCTGCATGTGCCCTGGGATCACCCCTGTTATCTAATTACACACAGAATCATGGGCCTTGAGATTCAGAGTGGGTGGGGAAAGCTAAAGATAAGGTAAGCTATCAGAAATTCCTTTTTCTGTAATTTTGGATCAATATTGTTTTCTAGAAAAAAAAAATTGTTTTGGTTGTTTCTGATGGGGGGAGCTTTCACTTCCTCTTATTTCTCAGTCTCTTCTCCCTTCCTCTTTTTTTTTTTTTTCCTCCTATTAAAGAAAGGGAAATTTAAAAAGGAAGAAATGTCAACACCAGTTTTAGAACAATATTTTCTTTTGGAATGTTAAAGTCCCCTAATTTTAAGGAATAGGATTTTTTTTTTTTTTCTATGAAGGATGCACTTGTTATTGCAATACTATTTTAAACCCCCCCACTGGCACCTGAGCTCATAGCACAAGCTGAGCTCCTGCAGCAGGCACTGGGGAACAGCTGTAAGTATTTGTGCACTTGGGCAAAACACACCAAGGAATCAGCTGTGACTGTAAAGTCTTGTGCTACTTTAGGTGCATAAGCAGTACACAAGGCAGAAAGCTCCATGGTCAAACTGAGCGTTTTCCTGTGACTTTGTTCCTCTTTTGGTCTTCCAGATGTTGTCCTCCAGCTGTGCCCTGTGACACGGACACGGCACAGACCCTCCTGACTGTTCCTGATGGGTCTGCAGCTGACAGAGGCTGAGCCCTGCGAGGATCCCAGGAGTCCTCAGGGAAATGCCAGTGCATGACTAAATTGTGACCAATGCACAGTGCTCAGTTACGTGAGCACTCCTGGGTGACACGACAACATTGGGCAATTCACAGGATCATTTCCACTTGCTCCATAGCTTCAGGGATACGCGAGTGCCAGGGATACAGCAATTTCCACAGGACCCTGCCCATCACCCCAGGTACCCTCAGCCTCTCCTGTCCCCCTTATAATGCGATGGGGCAAAGCTCCCACTAAGGAAGTTAACATGAATCTTTCCCTTTGATTTAAGCTTCCCTGAAATTAGGATACACCCATTCAAACACAGAGCACGTGAAGGGCTCACTGCTGATGTATTTATACAGTGTATCACTGATAATACATAACTATACTTTATAGCCATACATATGCATGAATATAAAATACATAATGCAAATATATTTATGCCATACTTATGTTGTAGTCATTGCTGTGTCACTTGGCTTGCTTTACTCAGTACCTCACCACTTCTCAGCTGATTCCCCAGCCAGCTGATCGTGCCCTCTGGCAGCAACAGCAATTCTTATTCATTTGTAGAGGGCTGACACCATTTATGAGCACCTGGGTTCATGTGGCACTTGCTCTGCTGAACCTCCACACCCCCTCACTCCCCTCTCGCAGGAGCTCACAGCTGAGACCCTCCATCTGCAGCTTAGGCAGAGACCGTGTCCCAGGCCACAGCTTCAGGTATCATCCCTCTGCCACCACGTGGATGCTTCACGATCCTGTATCCCAGGACAGTGTCCCACATCTCATTCAGGATTCAAGAAAAATCTAAGGTGCATGCATGATAGTGTAACACATGAAGTATCCACTTAGCCTCATACTGTGCGAGCGACTAGAGCATAATTTGACTGAGACGTCTATGCCGTGGAGATGAGACAAGGCTGTCCCCTGCCAAGAGACAAGAAAGAGTCCCTTGACAGTTTACTTCAATTGCACATCCCTTTTGCCACTAACGTGCGTGCCTGAATTTTAGTCTGACTTTGTCAAGTTTTAGTTCCAGTCACTGCTCCTTGTTATACCTCACTGACATTAAAGAGCCCTTTTAGCACCAAGTGATTTGGAGTGATTTCTCCTGGCAAATATACTTAGGCACTCAAAAAAAAGATACTTCTCCGCTTTCCCAATAATCTAAATCTGAGCTCTTTAAGTCTCTCCCCCTGCAGCCTTTTCTCCAGCCTCACATTATTGTGCTGGTTTGTGTCTATGCAAGCCCACGTAGCAGCATTTGTGTTTATGGAAAGCTGTGTGCAGGAACAGCCTCCTACACAGGCACGTGCACCTACAGGAATTGATGCACTAGCTATTAGGACCCCAAATGCGCACACTGAAGTAAGTGCAGACCCTGTAACACACATGCATTCGGTGTGGGGACAGCAAGCGCATTCCCACTATAAATTCACTGATTTCTGTTCGCTAGGAACAAGCTGAGTACCCACAGGTAACACCAGATGCTCCTGACCTGTTTCTTCCCACACAGATCAGCCCTCAGCCCTGTGGGAAGCAGGCTAATTCAGGGACATCTCTCCTGAGGCAGCACCTCCCTTTTGATTTTATCTCCAAGCCAGGGCAGGAATCAGAGCACAGAGAACAAGCCCCCAGCTGCACTGCTGCAATCCCATTACATGCTTGGCACCCGTCCCACTTCTGTGGGTGCTATTGCTTTAATTGGTTAATGCCCGCACTGCACCTGGCAATCCCCCCTGGAAGATCCTCACAGAGAGGCAAGGCATTAATTACTGTTGGAATAATTCTAATCTCGCTAGCTGGATTTCTGACCTTTGCCTTCACTCCATGTGGGGCTGGTGGGAAATCTGTCCTCCCATTCCCATGAAGTTCAGCATCTCAGCGCAGGCAGAGTGGGGACAGCAGTTTCCTTGCACTCACACACAGGCTCTGGGAACACAAGGATTTACTCACTCTTCCAGCGATTGTGGAGAAAGGGCCAAATTTTTTAAAAAAAAAAAAACATACAAGAGCAGGGCTTTGATTCCCTCAGCATCATCACAGCATTTTGCACTGCTCCCTCACTGCAGGGCTTGTGCTCCAAGCTCAGGTTCAGCACTCCCTTGCTCCTGACGCTTGGTTCCCTCTGTCCTGCTGGAAATTGTGGCCTAGACTGCCTAACCAAATTAATGAGCAGTCTCATCTTGGACAGTAAATCTGTTGAGGGGCAACATCTTCCACTCCTGGCTGGAAAAAGCTGGGGAATGGACCCTGCCTTAGATGTCAAAGACAAAATTAGCAAAAGACACACTCCAACCCTCCATGTAATCCAGAAGATACCTGGAGAGGGATGATCAGGCACCAGGACTCCCCACAGCCCCTGTGCTCCCTCTTCCAGGCCTGGCTGGGCTTCACAGACACATGGAAAAATCCCTCTCCCTTTCTCAGCATCTAAATACACCCTTGCTCTGCCAAGAGAAGCACTTCATTTTCGTTTTCCTGCTCCTCATCACTCACTCCATGTGTCCAGGACAAAAATATATATATATATATATATCTCAATCCCCAGCATGGTAAAAGAGGTCCCAGCAGCCTCTCACTGCTCCCACTCCCACGAGACTGTTCCCAAGGCAATGGGGAGAGCAGCGCTGCCCAGAGCAGCCAGGCTGCGGCTCAGCACACGGACAGCCTTGTCTGGAGGACGCGGCGCTCGCTGTGCCTGGGGCAGCACCGGCTCCGCCTGCACCCGCTGCTGCAGGGAGCCCCGGGGGCCTGAGCAGCCCCAACATCAGCCCTCTCTATGCGGCAGACTCAGCAGCCCTGGGTGAGGGACAGTCCCACATAGCAGCAGTTTCCACCCCAAGGACACCCTATGGGCTGAAGCAGAGGATTCTAGACCCACCCTTGTAAGGGAAGGAGTTCATATTTGACTCAAGCTGCTTTTGGGAACTACTAGAATCACCCTCTGCAGGATCATGCCTGGAGGGCACCATCAGTCACTCATTTATCTTCATGAAGGAACCCTTCCCAAAACCAGCTTTGCTTGCCAAGTGCATCACCAGCGGGTGCTGGGTAGGAGAGCAGAAGGGCTGGCCCCATGGGAAGGGCAGAGACCTCCCTTTGCACCTTGCAGTTCCTACCCTGTTCACTCCCAGCTCTTCACTCTCCTGCCCACAGCAAGACTGCCCCGTAGGATGTCTCACTTGCCTCACTCGCTATTGATTTGTGTTTCCATGAGCTAATACGGGAGAGGCAAAGGGCACTGGCTTGAGAGCAGCCTCATCATGAGGTGGTGAGTCACACCTGACAAACCTGCCCGGTCCACAGCAGGAGTCATGAAGAAGCAGCTCCACTGCTGGGACTGAGTGATGCCTGCCCTGGCCACCTCCACCATGCACCTACTCCACCTCGTGCTCAGTGCGCGCTCTGCCTGTGCTAAAAATAAACACCCAGAATTTCCTACCAGCTCTGCCAGGGCCACTTGAGCTGGTGGCAACCAGGGGCCAAGAGGGTTTGCAGCTCATTGCCATTGAGTGGTGACAGGAGTGGTGCTTCAGCAGCCAGCAGGTTTTTGGGGGTGGGTGGCCCAAGCCTGGGTGCCAAACTGTGATCGTAGCGAGCGGGCGGCAGCTGCTACTGCCGCATGAACGAAGGCGAGACCTGCCTGCGCACGCTCACCTTGTCTGCGTCCACATCCTGGTGCTGGAGGGAGCCAAGCGCAAGACAGCATTGGAGAGCTTCACACGTCTGCTTCCCTGACACAGAGGAGACCTGCCAAGCCACAGTCATCCCAAGTTTCCTGTAGGAAAAGGGTGTCCTTGAGGCAGCATGCCACCCCAAGGACATGCCCTGAGACTGGGCTGCAGGGTCCCGTAGGGGCTCTGGCCTGGTTCACTTCCCATCTCCCAGACTTCAGGAAATCATGGGAACATTTGTCTTCACACGGATGACAAAATCAAACTGCTGCAAACCAAGCTGGGCAACAAACCAGCAGCACACCAGGGAGGCACAGAGAAATCCCACCTCAGACCACGGAAAGCTCTGGAGCAGGCTGGCCCAGCATAGGGGCGTCAACAGCCGGGTGACATACAGCCAGCAAGGAACACCCTCACAGAGCAGGGAACAGCATGACTGCCCAGCCCTTCCCCGAAAGGTTGGGAATATGGGAAAGCGATAGAGAAGGCACTGAAAAGCCACAAAATAGAGCCATGAGCTCCTTGGCTGAGGACAAGGGAGCAAGGACACATTAAGGAGCACTCGGCTGCATTAAGCAACAGCTCCTTTCCCTGTGAACAGCGGAAAGCGGGGGAAGCATGGGGTGGGTCTGCGTCTTGAACTATGCCCCACGGATAAGATCTTCACCCTAGCCAGCTCCCTGCAACAGGGAGAATTGCCTCCAAATTCGGCTCGTTTTGCCATTTCTTCCTTGGGGCTACAATCCGGCTTGCAGATCCTCACCTGCCAGAGGCACGAGAAGTTCAGGGAAAGAGAAGGAAATAACATCACTTTCTGCCCGTGCCCTCCCCTGTTCTCTTTGGTTATCTGTGAGCTAACGCTGAAAAGGGTTTAGGATAAAAATCCATTCTTTCTCCAGCTGCCTTATTTCCCAACAGCCCCTATCACCCTCAGCCGACTCACACTGCAGCTACAGCCCTGCCTACAGGTTTTTCTGAAGGCCTCCCAGAAGCTTTGCTTACAGCAACATTTCAGCCACTGGTATAACTAAACCAGTGCAGACACCTACTTGCCACTATGAAACAAGGCCAGTGAATTACAGTTTGCATTATCATAGTTTCCAGGCTGAAGTGACCCCAGAATAAGTCACCTCATTTGGCTTTGACTCGTGCCCCCGCCAGACACCTGCCTGGCTGCACTGCAGCTACAGCTCAGCCTCTCCCTCCTACTCCTAACTTTGCCATTACAATTTTTAATATTTGCTCTCCTTGCTGCAACCTGAATGCCAGCATAAATGGCAAAGAGCTTAAACAAGATAGGCTTGAAAAAAAGAATAGAAAAATCGTGGCAATTGCATCTCATCAAATACATTCCCACTCCTGGCAGCCCATTACCAGTCCTGCTTCTCAGCATTTCAGCAGCTGCAAGAAATGAGCTTTGATTGAGGAATTAAACTCTCTGGCCCCAGCCAGGCCCCATGCACACGAAGGGATTTCTCTGGCACCAGCACCTAGAAGCAGCAGCATTCAGCTCCCTTAGTGGGCAGCTCCCCCTCCTGCACAACACAAGGCTCCATCTACCTCCTTCTCCTCAGGCACCTGGTTACTGGCACCAGCCACAGTGACAACGTCCTCCAGGGACTCTGCAATGAAAGAGACATGAGCAAACACCAAATATGGCACAGGAGATGGGACTTTCCAGCCCCCTTCCCCAGAAGATCTGCCCTGTAATACGTACACCCCACAACCCCCCAAACCCACCTCTTCCAGCTTGGCTCTTTCCTTCTGGGGCCTTTCATGTGGACCCACCACCACGTCCATCAGTCTTCCCTACTCCACCAGGACTGTTAGTGGCTCCCTTGGGCCAGGCTGGGCCCCTCAGGCTTATCCCACCACCTTCTGGGCAAGGACAGAGCGCCCAGGTTCAACCAAGAGCATCAAGCAAGTAACTATCTCATGGCGATGAGACAGCTCTAGAGCCAAAAAATAGCTGACCTGGGGACCTACAACACAGCTTGAACAAACACCCCTGGCCCCAGGCTGGCCTCAGATAGGTTCCTGGGCCCATGGGCAAGGGCAGAGCTCCAGGTGATGCTGATCAGGGCTGTTAGCAGTTGGGCTCCTATGCAAAGCCCTGCATCCAGCTTGCAGGGGGCTCTGGACAGCCCCACCACTGTCCTTGCAGCCCTGCTCACCTGTCACCGAGACCCCAGCCCCGACATGCTCCCGCGCCCCGACACAGCCCTGTGACTGCATCATCCCTGCTGCTGTGGGCCCGTCCAAGGTGCTGCTGGTTGGGCCCATCCTGAGCAGCTCCTGAGCTGGGCGCTCAGCAGGGATGGTGGGTGCTCAGCACTAGCACTGGCCGTCGCAGCTGCTCATCCGTGTGAAGCTCCCTCGTGCAGCGGGGACCTTCCCCTCGCAGTGACCCAGCTTCCTTATGGGGAGCATTACGGGGCACTATGGACCCCATCACCGGCTGGGTGAGAAAGCGCTGTCCCCCGGGCACCTCCACCCACGGATAGCGGCAGATGGACATCTATGGGCCCACATCCCATTAGGGACTGCATGGACCCCAAAGCAGCTCAGCAGCCAACTCTGCTGCTTCTCCTAATGCACGTCGGATGCCCATGCGCGTTTGTCCCCCCCCCAGTTGCAGCCGCGTTCTGATGACAGCGAATTGCTGGTAATGAGGGTTGTCTTCCTTGTGAGCCGAGAGCCTCTGAGATCAAAGATACTCTTCTATAAAACCAAAATATTATCGGCCTTGAAAAGGAAGGAAAAATATCAATTTTCAGTAGATCTAATTTGAAACCGTTTTAATGCTCATGAAGCAAGGCTAAAAGCTGGAAACACCCGAGCAGATTGTGCCGCCTGGGAGATGGGGAGCAGGGAGAAAAGAAGAAATTATTATTGACCTTTTTGTTTGGGTCTTTTTTTCTATGCAGAGCGCCTCGTTTCTGGCCAGCAGCTTTGGGTAATGCTATTGTTAGCATCCGCATTGCAATTCTAAAGTACTTTTTATGGACAGCTCAGGAAAAAAAATAAATAAAAAATAAACAACAAATCCTCAGGGCCTCAGCTGAGTGCAGAGTAATGGCATCTAGAGCGATGCTGTGTCCCAGCGTGGTGGCGCGGGGACGGCCGCGGGGCTGCCATGAGCGCGCCCGGCTCCGTCCCGCCAGCCGCTCTGCAGTGACGCCTTGAAGGGAAGAGTTTTGTCAACCATCTATTCCGCTTCAGACAGGATTTAAGCTGTAGAAGCACCAAAGTTACTGTCACGTCTCGCTCCTCTCATGTGGGACGTTCTCTAGCCCCCTGTTTAACCCTGGATTCTTCAGGGAGTATAAGGGTGTTTGTCACCCCAAAAGCTGCCTGAGGACCAGCCTGGGCTGGGCTGTCCATGACGGCCTTTGGTCACGAAGCAGCAATGGGACCACGATGGGTCGGGAGAGCTTGCGGTGGGACCGTGGTGGGACAGGAGAGAGGGTGGCAGGACCGTGGTGGGAGAGCAGGGCTGGGGGTGGGCGCAGAGCACCCGGCCGAGGCTACAGCTGCTCCATGTGTTATTTGCACCTGAGCCTGCTGAGGGCAGCAAACCGCCAAGAAGCAGGTCCCGGGCAACCCCGGTGCTCCCCAGCCCCGCGAGCAGGTCGCTCTGGCCTGGCCCCCGGCTCAGAGACCCCCCGCCGTGCCCACCCACCCCGGGCCAGCTGCTGCAACAGGAGCAGGGCACCCTCTTGGGTGCGTCGTACAGTGAAAATTCCCAGCCAAGAGGAAGCTCAAGCCATCCTGGAGCCTGTCCAGCACCTGCCCGTGGGGGTGGGGGACACATGGCCTGGAGGAAAGGAGCTGCCCCCACAGCATGCTCAGTGGGTGTCCCGAGCACGGCCAGCCCAGCTTGTGGCTGCTCGGAGCACCGGGGCTCAGCTCAGCTGCAGCGCCTGCGTCCACCCGCAGCATCAGTGCCACAGAAAGGGCCGTCCCGCTGTCTCCAGTGCGCTGCCACCTTGCTCGCGCGTTCCCCCAGGGCTCAAGGGGGAAGCTCTAGGCTGCTGTGGGATCCCTCCCCGTCTGCACCGTGCCCACAGAGGGACAGACGGGCACCCAGCATGAGCCAGCAGCCCAGTGCCACCTCCCATGGCTGGAGACCAGGGCTGGAAATCATTCCCCCCACATCAGAAAAATCCTTGGACTTTTCCTTCTGGCCCCTTTTGACCTCAATAAACAAATAAATAAAAAGGGAAGGAAATACTTATTTTGGCAAGGGTTTTCAGGGAGCCTGGAAGGCAGCAAGCGTGCAGCAGCTCCAGGTGCATAGGGACAGGTGTTCGGGGACAACAGAAAAGGGTGGCCAGGGCTGCTCCCAGCTCCAGTTCTGCACTGGGGCATGGCCCTGCCTCACCTCCGAGATTCCCCGCCTTCCCTCAAAGGAGAAGGTTCCTTAGCTGAGGGATGAAATCCAGGGATGAGGGCCCAGCCTTTGTGTGGTGGGCTTGGGGGCAGAGCTGGACACGCTGGACTGAGAAGGGATTTGACTCTACAAGAGCTGCAGAGCACCATGCACTGACGGCTGAAGCTCTGTAAGACCCCTAAGGCTGCAGGAAAAGAACACGAAAGCCTTTTTTTACTTCACATTTAGCCCTCCACCTAAATTTTCCAGCTAGATTTTCCAGCTGCATCCAGCAGTCACCATTGCAGCGGCCAAACACACGATTGAGCGGAGGAGAAAGCGAGACCCAATGCAGCACTTCGGAGAAGAAGGTGAAAAACTCCAGCTGCAGGGCCAGTGTCACGGGGCCGGGTGCTGAGTCAGCTCCGTGGCGCCCGCCCTGTGTAAACGGCCACCAGCTGCTCCCCGGCCGCTGTTTGCTCAGCCCGCGGCCGCTCTGTTTGCCTTGTGGAGGATCACAACGCAGGGAGATGGCCTTTGGGCCCCCGACTCGCCGCGGGTGGGGAGCCGCTCCAGGCCCCAAGGAACTCCTGAGCATCCAGCGCCAGGAGGCTCCTCTTGCTCCCACGTCCATGTGGAAGAGTGGGTTAAAACCGCTCTGCCGCCCGGCACCCCGGGCACGCAGGGCATCGGTGATGCAGCTACACCAAGCTGTGCTGCTGCTTTCCAGCCAAGGAGTTAAATCACTGCTCCAACCCCTGCCATGGACAGTCCTGCAGCATCTCAGGTCCTACAGCATCACACAGGGCTGCCCCCAGCAGCAACCTGTCAGCAAGACACCAATCCTCCCCGAACCTCCAGGAGCTACAGACAAACGTATCTGCCACGGTGGAACCTGGCTGTCACGCAGACAGGAAAACATTTTATTACCACTTCCTTGCAACACAAATATGGAATAAAAGCACCCACCCTCCCCTGGTTCAAACAGCAGCAGCTGCAGCTTCCACGTAGGGATCTCTGCATATCACAGTATAAAGTCCACTGGAAAGAAAAATAAATCCAGGTTTTAAAAAACTCCCCATGTCTGACCTAAAACCAGGAACCCAAAAAATGGGGTTGAGAAAATAGGTTGGCCCCTCCCTCTTGCTATAAAATATGTATTTCTAAGCTGACATTTCACAAGACCAGAAGCGAGGTTCCTAAACAGTCTGAACTTAGAGCTGAGGATATTGCACGGGCACAAATCCCACGTGAGAAGCTGGTGAGGACTTAAAAATCTCCACCCGCCAGGGCCTCAGTTGTCAGCATAGTCTTTGGTCTCCACCCCCGTCTCGTTGAGCACCGTCGTCCTCATGATGGCCTCCGTGACAGCGTAGGGGTCACAGTTGGCCGCGGGCCGCCGATCCTCGAAGTACCCATAGCCGTCCTGGCCGACCTGCCGGGGGATGCGGATGCTGGCACCTCGGTTGGCCACACCAGCAGAGAACTCGAAGATGTTGGACGTCTCGTGGTGGCCTGTGAGCCTCCTGGAGTTGTCTCTGCCTCCACGGGGGTCGTACACACAGATGTGATAATCGTGTCGCTTGCTCAACTTCTCAATAGCGGCTTCAATGTGCCTGAGATTGAGAAAACAGCGTCAGGTTGGCCATTGAATCTGCTTCAAAGAGCACTCCCTCTTCAGGGAGACCCTCTGCTCCCAGGAGGAGGGGCACAGCCTGGGAGACGCGCTCAGCACTTGCCTCGGGCACTGCACAGGACAGATCACTTCTGAAATAGAATGCTCCTGATGGAGGTGGATCTGTCCTGCCTGCTGCAGTGATCAGATACGGAGACACGAACCCTACAACAGGCCAGCCACGAGCTGAGCTCCCCCACTGGCTCAGCCCCACTCCCTCAGGCACAGCCTCCAGCCCACAGAAATCCCTGCCGGAACTCACTTGAGGCCACCTTCTTTCCTCATTTCTTCCGTGCTGTAGTTGGTGTGACAACCAGCTCCATTCCAGTTGCCAGTCATTGGTTTGGGATCCAAAGTGGCCACAACCCCAAAGTCCTCGCAGACCCGGTGCAGAATGAACCGAGCCATCCAGAGGTGATCCCCCATCTCTATGCCTTCGCATGGGCCCACCTGAAATTCCCACTGGAACGGGAGAGAAGATCTGCTGATGACAACCGGCAAGTTTGAGCCTTCCCAGCCATCAGCCACCGCAACAAGGACTACAATGGTTAAACTTTGCAGATTATCCCCTAGGAATGAACAAGGGGGATGGGGAGGACCTAGTTAAGTGACAGGCCAGTTCTGGCACAAGGTAAATGGGAATAAAGCGGTTATGGCTTATTAGAGAAAATCAGAGGGTTTCTATCAGAGCAGATGCAAACAAGGGTCTTCCACCTCCTCTGAAGCTGGTGCTTGAGCTGCTGGCAACTTGGAGTACAATAGCGGGGCACAGCACTAACGAGATCCTCGTTAGGCCTTTACTCATGTACTCCCTCCCATCCAGAGACAGCGTTGCGTCACCCCGGTGACTTAGGGGAGACTAGCACAACATTTACAGTATCTGCAGGCATGGCCTGACCGAGACTAAGTACAAGATGCGGCAGGCAGCAAAGAAGGACCCTGAAGAAGCCTGGGCAAATATCAGGGCAGTTGAAAGTCCTGCCTTGGCTGCACTGCAGATAAGCCCTGTGCTTATCAGCCGCCAGGTCAGCAGCGGGAGAGTCAGCGATTCGCAGGCTGCAGGGCCAAACCACAGCCGGTCAGTCTGGCCATCTGCATGACGCAATCAGGGACTCCTCGGGCAAACTCTGCCGGGAGCCGAGCCCAGCAGGGTCTGCTGCAGCCGCTCCCCCCAGCGTCGTGCCCCACACGGGTTTCCTGGTAGAGGAGTGGGGCCCACAGAGATCCACGGCTCCAATTCCTCCTCCCGCAGCTCCACCTGGCTTGCACTGCCCTCACCCCGGTCCTGGGGACACAGACCTGCTTTCCTCTGCTGGCCTCCCATCTCCAGCCAGCCTTCAGCAGGAGCCTTCACTTGCCCTGCCTTGGCTGCTTGAGAGTTTGAATGAAACCAGGAAAAAAAAAAGCATCCAGCTCTTCCCGGGCTGCCAGAGCTCAGGCTGCAGCCGTGCAAAGAGCTTGTCGCAACCTGGCTCTGCCGCGGTTTTGTATCCCGGCACACAGCCGGGCTTTCCCTCGGCCAACGATTTACATCCAGAGGTGGTTTAGAAGAAAATCAACTCTCACATCTACACTCCAGCAGTGCAGCTGCTCTCATGTAGGCAAAGCCTTGGCCAAGGTGGGGAATCACTGGAGTCAGCACCTCAGAGGAGCTGGAAGTTACCTAATTAGCTCGGCCTCACTCTGACTTGTTTCTGTCCTTGAAGACCAGGCGCGACAGAAGCACACAGCTCCTCTCCTCTGGAAGCAAAACGGTTTGCTGCCTCCACACAGTTTTGCTGATGGCCACTGATACGCAGGCACAAAACTCCCTTTTCTCCTAGAAAGGGGGTCAAACACTGCCAATATTTTCAGCGACAGGGGCTGGTGAGCAGAGATCTGCAAGATGCATGTCTGGAAGATGCCATGGCCAGCATCTCCAAGCCCACACTGCCGGCCTGGCCGGGAGCCGAGACACACGGGGCACCTCGTGGTCGCTTCTGGCCAGGACAAGCAGCTCCCCAAGGGCCACGAAGAGCCGCTCACACTCACCTGGGAGGGCATCACCTCCGCATTGGTGCCACAGATCTTCACCCCCGCATACAGACATGCCTTGTAGTGGGACTCCACAATATCGCGCCCGTACACCTTATCGGCTCCAACCCCACAGTAATAGGGGCCTGGAAAAGAAACAGGAGTTAACACCCACATAAATCTTTGAGGAGCAACAACAACGCTCCAGCAACCCCACCACTCACAGACATTGCAACCAGCAATCATCTGCAGGGGATCTATAGATAATTCTACTGTGCTGGCCTCCACGGTGCATGTGGCCACTTGCCCCTGCTCCAAGGGCCAGCAGTGTAAGAAATTCAGGGGATTGCAGCTGTGCAGCCTCAACCTTATCTAGGCAGTTAAACAGGACTTGCAATGCATAAACTGGGAGGTGACTGGAAGATAAGGAAAGCAGGGCCTGCCCTCCAGCACTTCACTGGCCCTCGGAGTGCCTAAGGCTTGGAGATTGTTCTGACAACAGTCAACATTGTTTGTGCCTCGAAAATTCAACATGTTGTTATTTTATATGGCTCTTCCTCATTCAAGCAAGTCAAACGGAGCCCTTCTCCCCGCCTAGGGGAAGGGAGATGTTGAAAACAGCCCAGTCTACACAAAAGGCTGATTGAGTCAGCTCGGGAAACCCCCAGCAGCCAGGGTGCTCAGACTCATCCGTCACTCCAGGAGGGCCAAATGTGCTGCAGTACCCGTCCTTCGCACGGCCACCTCTTTTAATGAACAGCCACGGAGATTTTTCCGGTCGAGTTCTCCAGCCCTTGACAAACAAGTCCTGCAGCCCAGCTGTTTGTGTAATCGGGCTCCGGCAGGAGCGGCGCTGCCGGCCGGCTCACGTGAGCCGCAGGGCACACAGCGCCCTCGGCAAACACCTCCCAGCCTCCCGCCCGGCCCCGCGTGGCTGCCCGCGGCAATGGCCAAGCTGCACCCAAGGTGCCTGGTGGCGCGGCTGCTGGGGGAGCAGGGCAGGATGCCCAAGTTGGGCAGCACCGTCCTGGGCAGCGGCGCGGAGCCCAGCCCGCCCAGACCCCAGGTTCAGGCTTGGGAGACGGTCTTTGGGCTCGTGACTTCTCCTTGGGGCGTACAGGTCTGCAGGGTCCCAGCACCGCGGGGACGCAGCCTGCCAGGAGAGCCACCTCGCCCCGAGCCGGAGCTCAGGCTGACGCCAGGACACCGACCCCAGGGGTGCCGCAGCAAGTGGGATCGTGGGCACGGGGCAGCCACACAAGGCAGCCTGCTGCGGGCACGGGGAAAGGGGCACTCACCCTGGGGGCCTGGGAAGCCGTTGTCAGGCCAGCCGTAGGGATGGCCGTTGATGCCCAGCAGAGTGTACTCTTGCTCCATGCCAAACCAGGGGTGGCTGTCCTTAACCAAGTCCATGACTTTCTTACACATGTACCTCAAGTTGGTCTCTGAGAGGAGAGAAACCTCCATTAGAGCCACATACAGCCAACAGGCACCCTCCATGCTCCATTTAATCCCAGAGAGGTCTACCCCCAACAATTACAAAGCATTTCCCACAGAAGTAGAGAGCCTTAAAGAAACTAGTTAAGTGAATTCCCCCTGCCTGGGAAGTTTCCTGCTCACGGGTTTCCTTTATCCATAGAAACAGGCACTGGTGAAAAGTCTGGTGAGATGTATGGACTGAGAGGTGTCAGATCTTTCAACAGAAGCGCTCATAACGGATCCCCAAACATCCATCTACGCAGCTGCAGGGCCTATGCAGAGCAGCTCCATCACCACAGCATCAGGCTACAGGCCAAGAAAGTTTTCATTAGGTGACTGCCAAAACTGCTGCCTCCAGTTCACAAGAGTCCTCTGCCTGCTCTGATGCACTGAGAGGTCAGGAGACAGACCCAGCCCAGCCCTGTCTGACAGACCAGCAGATCTGCCAACAGCAACTATGTATCTCCCATCCTTACTCTGCTCCCATCACCTGATAACCCTCAGCTTGATTATCCTTGGACACATCTTTCTGGGCTCATGGTTTCTGGCCTTGCATTAACAGCAGAAAAAGGAAAGAGCTTCTCCCAAGCCCATATATTCCTTAATGTAAATGGAGCCCAACTCCAGGGACTGGCAGCCAGGCCGTGGGCTTGGTTCACACCACGTCACTAAATAACAGAACCCCCAAGATAAGGTTCTTTCTTAAAAAAAAAAAAAAAAACATCATTCTGGGTCAACTAGTGAACTAGTGACACCACAGCACTTCCCCCCGGCATCTCCCTGCTGTATCAAGAGGAATCAAGGCAGCCTTTCCCCATCGCTCCCCCGACGACCTCCACTCTTCCAGGAAGACGCTGTGCATTGATGATGTGCTTTGACATGCAAACATCCCTCTTCCACTCCACCCTGACCCACCAGCAGACGTCCTGGCCCTGCGGCCCCCGCCTTGCTTGCTAGCACAAATAACGTCCCTGGGAGCCACCCAGCTCATGCCCAGGCACTCCTTCCCTGGACCAGCTCCCCCTCCTTGGGCCAGGCTCTGTCAGACGGACAGAAGCGAAGGCCAAGCTGCCGACTCGGCGATAAGGACACCGCTCCAGGGCGCTCAGACGCGCTGACCGGAGGATCTGCCCCATGCAGACCAGCACCAGCTCCTCTCAGCTCCAGCTTCCTGACCGCAGACAGGGAGAAGCCACAAACACGAGGCACCAAAACGACCTTCCATCCCTACGCCAAGCTTTCCTACACCACCCCATCCCTGCACCTACTCCAGAGGCCTTGTCTGCCCTTTCCCTTATGTAAAAGCCTAAGCACAGCCCTGCGACCCAACAAGTCACATAGGGCTACAAGGGGGGGTCGCACCCTCAGTGGGAGCTGCCTCGCAAGGCTCACGGGTGCCCCACTCGCTCTGCGGCCAACGCAGAGTGTCCGACTTCTCTCCTTGCCCTTGGCAGCAGCTGCTGAGACAGGTTCCTGCAGCCAAACCACCTCTGGGAGCAGCCGAACCTGGAGCCTTAGGCCAACAAGCTGGCACTGCCGAGTCGTTCCTGGGAGAAGCAGAGCTGCTTGCAATGTGGGATCAGCCCCTGGGGAGTTAGGGACCCTAAAGAGCAGTGCTGGCACAGGGGGCATGGGGCGCCTCACCTGCAGGTTTCCGGTTGTACTTGAGCACCTCGCACAAGACCAGCTTGTTGGGGTCCAGGCAGAAGGGGTCTCTGAACATGCGCACGGGCACCAGGAACATGTCGCTGTTGGAGCCCTCCGCCTGGCCTGTGCTGGAGCCGTCGAAGTTCCACTCGGGCACATCTGCATGGCGGGAGAGGGGCCGGGGGGCTGGATTGAATGTGGTGTCGCAGCGAGGGAGCGCGCGGGCAGCACGGAGAGCACCATCAGGGAGGGGGAAAGGCCACGTCAGCGACCCCCCGCTTTGAAGCCAGTCCTGGGGCAGCTCCAGGCCTGCGGGTGCAGGGCTGCAGGCAGGATCTTGTCCTCCCTGCCCCAACGCCAGCAATGAGGGATTAAGCAAACCACAGCCCGAAGGGGGCCGGATGTTTACACCGCTGCCCTCTGCAACCCCGTGGGTTATATAGATGCCCACTACACCTACACAACAGACGCGCGGGGAGAGGAGGCCACGCCGTTACCTTCGATGCTCTTGGGCTCCTTGTCGAGGGTCCGGCTCTTGCAGCGCACGCCCTCGCCGCTGCCGTCGATCCACACGTAGGTGACCTGTGCCAGCTCCCCCTGGGGCAGCTTCATGTACTGCTCCCTCACCAGCTTGTTGAGCTTGGAGCTGTGTGACACCGACATGGCGATGGCCCTGCGAGAGCGGGACAGGGCACGCGGTGAGCCCGGCACCGTCTGTCATCAAGCACCTTTGAGGCACTGCCTGCCCCGTGGCGGGGTTAAAAGTACGAACAGGCAACCCCTCCGCACACCCGATCACAGCCGAGCCCACCCCCCAGCTCCCCCCACCATCCTGGGACGGGGCTCGAACCCGCGTGCCCTGCGCGTCCCC
>VZSV01000208.1:377048-440284 GCA_013398735.1 Nothocercus julius | reverse complement strand
CGCGGGGCGGTGTCGCGGCCGCTCCGCCCCCCGCGCAACCCGCGCCGCTCACTGCGAGCGCGGTTTCCGTCCTCCTTCCCCTTGGCAACAGGTGCTTCCTCCCTCGCTTGTTCTCCCTAGGGTCTCCCGCCGGGGTGATTCTAGGGTCTCTCTGGCACGTGTCTGTTTTAGGGGGTCTCGGTGGGGTGTGAGCGGGCGTTTGGCCCCCCTAGGCAACTGTTTTTTCAAGGCAGCATGGCCAAGAGCAGCCGTCGCACCCCTGAAGCCCCCGCGTTCAGCCCTCTGCACTCACAAGCCGCTCAGCTCACGTCCAGCGTCCTGCAGTTCTGATGTGCAGCAAACGGCCATGGTTTGACTAAGGGTCAGGCAAAAAGCTGAGCCAAGAGCGGGGAGTTTCTGCTAATGAGACGCGCTCCTGCTCTTAGCTTTGCACAGACATGGGGTCCCACAAACTAGAGCAGGCAGAGGGGAAAAGCCCCAGCAGCAGCCCAGGACCAAGCCCAGGCTGCAAAACGGTTGAACACCCCTAAGGCACCCGAACACCTAAACCCGCTGCGGTTCATCCCAACACAGGTTTGTCCTCGCAGGGCAGTGGCTCCCGACTCCTGTTTTTCCTCCCGGGCTGTTTTGAGCCTGTTGGCACGTAAACAACCAGGCAGAAACACCAGAGTCTCCGCAATTGCACAAGCACCAGGAAGCGAGAGCGCCCAGCACAGAAGCAAAACCTACTGAGCCGTTTTGGCCCGCTGGTCGTGACGCCACCTGTGACTCCACCCCCGTTGCCTGCAGCTGGGCACCCTTGCCAAGGAGGTCAGGGCTGTCCAGCCCATGGGACATCAAGGGACCTGCTCCGAGCAAGCAGAGCTGCGCCAGTCTCCCCTCCCGGCACGGCGCGGATGGGGACACGTCCTGCTGCCCCAGCGCGGTGCTGCTGCCTGGCCAACCCATGGCCATGGTTCTGGACTTGCCTCCTCTGAGTGTCCCGCGCTGGTCCAGCCACCACCATCTCCGATTCTTCAGGCTGCACCACGAATCTGGAGCTGGTCACAGTGTCCTTTGCACTTCCTCCTGGGCTGTCTTGGCACACGAGCCATGGACGTGTGGGAATAGGCAACCCCAGAGCTGGATCTGCCGAGCGATGGCAGGGGGAAGCGATGATCCTCACCTCCAAGTCAGCCATTCCCAGAAAACTCTCCTGTGATTTCCAAGCAAAGCTCCAGCTTGGTGGAGTGTGACCCCCTGCACAGAAATGCCTGGAAAGCGCCAGCACAAGGGGCTTGAGCACCGAAAACAACCCTAGGGACATCAGGGTGTGCTCGTTTTTATTAGTCATCTCAGGATTTAGGAGGGATAACTCAACTTCCGAAGGACTGGAACCCACCAAAATATCCAAAGTGGGATGATGGGATAAACCCCATCGAACTCCTGCCGGTCTGAGCACACTCTAGCTGCAGCGAGGCCAACACAGGGGGGTCTCTGGGTGCTCCAGGGCAGCAGCGCCCTGGGACCCCAGCCCCAGGCTGCGTGTGCACATCACAGTCAACTGAGGTAGGATCAACATTTAGTGTCAAAAGTCCACTAAGGGGAGGGGGAAAGATACTTCCACCATACCATGTTGAGGACCTACTTTTCTAGTCTCCTGGGATTGAGTCTTGTATCGTGGTTTTCCCATTCCACCCATTTTGGCAGCAGTGCTGCTACGTTACCCTCCTAACATTCAACGCTGTAATATTTTCTGCTGTGAGCAAGCCCCATCGAACGCCTCCGAAAACACTGAGCAAACACCCAGACTTTTCCCGCTCCCCTCCGAGACAGGTACAGTAAATATTAACCACCCCGAGGCAACTGAATGGGGGAATAAGTGACTCGCTCAAGGTCAGGCACAGCCTGGTGGGATGGAGCCAGCAGTGGGGATGTCCTTGCATCAGCAAAAGGTCGCGGATGAGTCTCCAGGACCCGTGCGGAAGACGGTATTTAAAGCCTCAGCGTGGTGCACGGGAGCTCCTCGCAGGGGCAAAGCCCCTCAAATCCTTCGCGAGCAGCACAAAGCCCAAGGCAGCGGCGTCTCCCCGGGTGCACGCGGGGACGGGGCCTGCCGGGCGCCTCCTTCCCAACCCAGATGTAATCACGAGGAGGCAAAGAGCAGGGTGAGCAGGGGAGAGCAGGCCACAAACGTGCTCAAAACAGATTAGAGGGCCCGGCAGCCGGGGGGAGAGCGGCGGGCAACCTCGGAAGAGACGGCGTTTTCTCTCGCCGCAGACATGCGAGGAGGGGGAGCAGCAGCGAAGGCGGGTAAGAGCAGCGGTGGCGCGGGGCCGGGGGGGGAGGTGGCAGCCAGATTAGGCCACGTTGCCCTCAGCCGGGATGCCCGGCAGATCCAGAACGCACTCCCCAAGCGGTGCCAGGAGCCTCAAAGATGGGTCCTTAGGGGTTTAGCAGAGGCAGCGCTAGCCCCGCCAGCCTGGCACAGTGGCACCGTGCGATGCAACGTGGCCTCTTCCTCCTCACCATGACCCCTCCACACCGCTCGGTCCTGGCCCCCCAGCCAGTCCCAGGGCTGCTGAGGCCTCGGCCCTGCCGGATCCCGCTACGCAAACATCCCGCAGTTCTGTGTGTCTCCCGTCCTGGAGGCCCGAGTGCTCCCAAGTTCACCCCCGGGCAAGCCCCAGTCCCAGCTCCGTGCTTGGGTGGCCACCAGTGCTGTTTGCCACACACCTCATCCGCGACCCTCCTTTAAAGCTTGGAGCCTCTTGCTTGGGCTAAAAGCCCACTGCAAAGGCAAAGCCAAGGCAGCGAGCGGCTCTGCCCCTGCCCCTGGGAAGACCCAGGCGGGGTTTTGATGGCTGTTCCTTCATCCATATCCCTGGGAGCCTTAAACCCAGGATTTTGGCCTGGGGCAAGCACAGCAGCCCGTCCCTCAGCCTCCACCTTGGCCGCCAGCGATGGAGGGCTCATCCCGGGCTAGTCCAACAGCCGCAGAGCGAAGCCCCGGCCCTTCCTCCGCGTGGCACCCTGGGCCTTGCTCAGCCTGTTCCGGAGGATGCCCTCCTACGCGCTGGACGCTCCGCAGGCGGCTGGCGCCCTGCTCGGAGGTGAGGACCTCCTTCTGGGAGACAACAGGTTGCAACGCTTACCTGCTTCAGTGATCGAAGGACTTGCTGGAGGTCATGGAGAAACCCTCTTGCGCAGGCAGTGACTCAGCTGCACCCCGTCTCGGGTGAGCGCGTAGCTATTGCTCTCGTGTTGCTCCTCCTTGCACGGAGGGCTCCATTTGCGGGAAGCTCTTACAGGTTATTTGGGAGGTTATTTGCAGCCTGGGGGATGCCCGCACACATTTGCATGAGGTTGCTCCCAAGCCAGCAAGGAGAACAATGTGCACAGCGAGGCCGAATACCTGGGATGTTGGTGCCTAGTGCAGACTCGCTGGCTGCCCCAAGCTCCTCGGGGACCCTCGAAAAATCCCCAAGCACCAGTCCCTGCTCCAGCCTGGAGACCGAGGGGCTCCATAACGAGGAGAATGAAACCTTGAGGGAAAACACAACCACACTCCCACTGCAGATCTCAACAGGGCTTTGTCTTGAATTTTTTTTTTTAGACCTTTTGGCTTGAATTTTTTTTTTTTTAGCCCTCTGACCGTCTCTGTAAGCTGAAGGAAGAGACACTGTGGGCACAAAACTTCCTGGTGGACGTGGCACGGGGCTGCACGCCGCTGGGGAGAGGGCACCACTGCTGCAACAAGCTGACCCGCGCAGCTGCCGCTCCGCGTAACGCCGGCTACCGCTGCCCAGAACTGCTCTCTGCCGCTGGCCCCACCGCCCGTACCCTGTTGGGCAACAGGATTTTGCCGTCTTGCACAAACACCAAGAGTTTTCACTTCCCTACGGATCGGCGTGACTTCGCCCGCCGGAGTCATGGAGGGTCTTTGGGAGGAGAGCTGTTGTTGTCGGCCCTTTGCTCTGCAGAGGGGACGTTGTCTCCGTCGCTCACGTCAGCTCAGGACACGGAGCTCTAAGAAAAGAAT
Source organism: Nothocercus julius (assembly GCA_013398735.1). Lineage (NCBI taxonomy): Eukaryota > Metazoa > Chordata > Aves > Tinamiformes > Tinamidae > Nothocercus > Nothocercus julius. The sequence goes on along the minus strand of VZSV01000208.1, from coordinate 436,263 downwards.
TAAGCAAGTGCTTTTCAGGCAGCTCTTAGACCTTGCAAGGTACGACCTCATAAACGCTGAATAAGGCTGCCTTGAAGCGATGCCGTGTAACAAGCTCAGGCTATTAGGGAAGCGGGGTGAAAACTTTTTGAAAAAAGAGCTTTTTTCCCCCTCCTTGCCTCCAAAGGCCATTTCCTTGCAGCGTTTTGCACAAGCAGAAGTTTCCAGGCTCCTGCACAGTTAACTGTGAATTGGCACCATCAGCTCTACCTCCCCTCTTGCAAGTTCCCCTGGTCTCATAACTCCATCCCCAAACCTGAAGATGCCCCAGCTTCTCCACAGGGACTTCAGCCTTTCAGCCTTACACTGCAGCAATCGCCAGACCCTGACGCTGAAACATTCCATTTACCTCCAGGGCAATTGGACTCTTTAAACTCTTCCCAACAGCGTTTCAAAGCTCAGCCAGCACCAGGTGCAGTGGGGAGCTGGGGGTGTAAATTCACTGTTATTTTTAAAGGGGAGGGAAAGGAAGGAGATTCTCCCATTGCTCCATGCTCCCTTCCACAGCGAGAATTTCTCCTTCCCACATCACAGGTTTTTGCTGCCGGCTCCCACCTGAAGAAGCCCAAAAACCCTGGAGCAGATGAGGAACCCACACACTAGGGGAGCTAGTGAGAGAAAAAGCTCCTAGGTTTGGGCTTTAAGAATGCAACAGAAACATGGCTGTAACCCAGACCAGGTTGATGTTAGAGGTGACAAAGGAGACAGGGCCAAAATGTGGCCTCTGGATCCCTGGCGGGTTTGGGATCACGGCATTGCAGGTGCCAGGGATCCCCTTCCTGTCCGATCCAGGCTGCTGCAGAGGGACTTGGAGCAGCATCTGCAGCTGCTCAGGACCAGTGCCAGGCATCATTGTGGTTCTGCTGGGCGAGGGATAACCAGGCAGAGGCAAAAGGAAGCAGGAAAAGGTTTGGAGGTTTTATTCCATCTCAAAGCATCATTTGCAGAGATGAACTTCAGCTGCTCCCGCTCCACACCCAGAGTAGGACCAATGGCCAGGAGCAAATGCTCTGCTGTGACATTTTGGCCTTTGGCAAGTCTTCACCTGCCCTGTTACCTCCTGGCCATGGAGCAAGAAGCTGAGTCCTCCAAGGCTTTTGGACTTGGCAATTTTGGCATTTGGCCTTTTTGAATCAGAAACTTCCCTGTCTCTGCCAAATGCAGGATTTATGCCCTTGCTTTCTAGTGCTTCCTTTTAAACCAGTTGAATTGCTTCCAGGCACAACTGTAAATCATCATGCTGATGAGCTCGTGGTGACCCAGGAGCATCCTCAACTCCTCCCATGCCAAACTCGTGTCTCCCATGAGCAATGGAGCCCCCAGCCTCGCTCCTCCTGCTCCCAGGTGTCCTCGCGGCTCCGCTCCCCTCCGCTCGCCCCGGGCAGGACGCTGGGCGGCACCGGCCACCCAGGCCACCTGCACGTCACCTCGTGGCTCCTGCCAGGCCCTGCCCGCGGCCGCCCGCCCGGTGCGATTGCTGGAGGCGGGAGAGGCCAGGGCAGCACCGTGACTCAGAGCGGCCCGACTGCAAACAGAGCCGGCGTCACAGTCCTGGAGCCGCTCGTGCCCACCTGGACTTCGCTCTCCTTTGGTTCCTTGGTGTTGTTAAAAAAATGCAGCTCATTGTTATTTTCCTGCTAGGCAAATAACTCTTGCCAGCACCAAACAGAGCCGCTATTGTCCCCCTGGTTCCTTTTCTCCTGGCACAGCCTGTTTTTCACAGCCCTATCAGTGCGGCGGCAGGGATTAGATTGCGGTGCTGGCGGGCGCCCTCCAGCTCTCCTTGGCGCAGGCGAGCGGTGCCCGGCGGGCGGGCGTCCCTGGCGCGTCCCCTCGCTGCGTGGCAGGCTTGTCCTCCTTGTGCCTCGGGAGCTGGAGCCGAGGGAAGGGTCTCTCCGAGGGCCGCTCCTCGGGGCCAGGCCAGCAAAGCCCTGGGCAGGCCGGCGCCTTGTCCTGGACTGGCCATCGCATGGGCCACTGATGGTCACAGCAGCATCGCGTTTGCACCCGAGCTCGAGCTGGATCAGCCGAGAGGCACTCGATGGCTTCATAGGGTTCAGCCTGGTTTAATAATGGGGAGGAAATAAATGTTCTTTCTTCTAGGAGTAAATTCAGCAATGAGAAGAGGTTCCTTGCCCAGCCCAAGTGGATTCTGGCCCTTGTTGTATTAGTTTTGGTGGGATCAACCCTGGCTAAGCAGCTCTGCTTGTTAATACTCAGTCCAGCCTGCTGTGCAACTAAGCAGGTCTGTGCAGCTTAGTTTTTTTTTTACAAGAAATACTATTTGAGAATTCAAACGCACCTCTGGGCCCAGAATTACAACTCTCATTGATTTTTAAGTAATTTTGAGATCCCAGTTGTTGCCTTTTCTGCCCAACTCACAAGGCACCACAGTCTTAGTCACCATTCTCATCTCTGTGCCCTGCTTTCCCAACCAGGCATAAACCAAAAATAGCTTCTTCCTCTTCATGCTAATCCCCTTGCAAACATTTACTCTGCATGAGCCTCCATCCTAATCAGCCCTGGAGATCTATGGGAGATTGCAAGATCCTCCTGTGTGCGAGGGGAGTTTTCAAAGCCAGCTTTTTAGCCACCAAAACCAGCAAACAGCTCCAGCTTGCAGGCCTAATGGGACACAGCATTTGCATTTGAGACCTCTAGATTGACAGGTCATGTTCCAGTCAACAAATTTCCAATTTTTTTTTAAGTCCACTTCTACCTGCTGTGGACAGAGATAAACTTCAAATGCAACTCTGCTTCAGATACAGCTCTTCCCCTCACCTTGACCCATGCCAGTATTAGCTGCTAGAGCACAGAGAATGCAAGTCTTGCAATCATTTCAAAGCCAGTTCATGGATTTAGAGCCCTAGCTCCCAATTTTCAAGCTGTTGCAAGAGGCAGGACACTTTCCTTGTGGACACCAAGTCAAGGTGGTGTCCAGTTAATGCCGTAAGAAGGCTAATGAGTTGATCTTTGGCGTGGTATGTTCATCCTGGCTGTGGTTATATTTTATCATCTCGTAAACAGGAAGCACATTTGCAAGTCAGCAACTAAAAATGTGGGCAAGTGACCGTTGTTCCTGCCAAGTAAATAGAGGCGGGCAGGTTTTGGTACACTGGGTTGCCCACGCACCAGACCAAAGCTGCCACAGTCCTAACCCGCTGAATTAGACATCGTCAGCTTTGCACAGGACCCAGGGAGGCAGATCTGAGGGCATTCCCAAGCCACACGTCACTAGCCAGCTGTCCCCAGGGAGTCCTCCCTCACAGAGGGAAGTGCTACGAACATTTGGGAAGACTTTGACGTCATTATGAAGCATCCTGGTGGCTCGTTACACCACGACCTATCATCTTTTCTACTCATTGTATTTAATGCACAGTTGGGCTGACATTGCCCTAGGGGAGGGAGAGATGAGACCCCATCTTTGCTATGCCATTCGGTGAGCTTAAATACTAGAGGATAAAATAATAGCTACTGAGTCAAAATTGGACCAAGACCTCCACGTCTCCTGTTCCTAAAGAGGGATTTGGTGCAGTGCTGATTTTCTGGGTCTGGGGTCACAGCAGCTTTTCCAGAGGACAGGCACACCCTGCCAAGGCTCACTGTAACACTTTATTTGGAGGTTTATTTGCCCAGTTGTTCCCTTTGGGTGGAAGGAGTCCTGCCCATTCCCAAGCGCGCGATGCTCTTCTGGAGGACGCAGGGCACCGAACCGGCCCCGGCACGTTCCCGCAGCTGTGCCTGCTGTGGGTTCCCTGGTGAGATCCGGCATCGCACTGCTGTCCGCAGTCCTTCTCTGTTGACTTTTAATGAAAGGGATCTCACACCATGACCCAGCAAAAGGAACAGCAACCCTCAGCATGCTCATGTGCTCCAGTGTGTGCAGACCAGGCCATCGGCAAGGCATCTCTCGGGATGCGTGAAGGATGTGGCAGCCCAGGGCAGCGACTTTGCCATATGAACCAGCCTGGAGAAGAGCATTAAGCACTGACCAAGGTCTGTAACAATTCTGCTGGGCTTGAGCACCTACAAGGAAATAGTAGAAGGAAAAACCCCATTTGCTTTTCTCTGTCCTGAACTGTGTTTCAGGGGTGGGAGGTGGTGGAATCAACATGAGTTTGAACTAGTTTGGAAAAGGCTGGTGAGATCCACAAACCTGAAAATAGCAGAGATCAGGCTTCCAAAAACAGCCAGTATCTTTATCTTCTGGATCCAATAAAGATGCAACTAGAAAGCAGTGATAGCCTGGATTAAAGTAAGTAATGCCGTGGCCAGGCTCTGTGTAAGCAAGTATTAGGTCAGCTCAGTGAGGCATAAGAGTTACCTTAAAAAGTGAAAAACAATTGCTTGAAAGCATTGTCCTCATAGTAAAGTGAAAAGGGACTGCGTTCCTCAAAGTTCCCTAAGATCAAACGTGTTTGAGATATGATGATTTTATTAGAGCTACTATAATAATCAATAACTGTTCAAAGGAGGAAAATGTGATAAGATTTGTGGTAGTACTTAATGTAGATTCTGTGTTTTTCTTGATTCAGAATGTGATATTCACTTACAAGACTGCAGACACATTTTGATTCCTGAACATTTGCCATATCTATACTTGACTGAACAACAATTGGTTACAAAACCAGTTTTTCTGGATAAATTAATAACTGTCATTTGGTTAAGAATAGAAAGGTAGATGTTGACCTGGAAAGAATTTAGCATCAGAATTATTAGAGTAATTCTCCTTGCTGGAATAAGACAGGATTATCCTGATTCAACTCCTCCCCGATACTCACTTGCCCGGGTTTTGAAATATTAAGCTCAAGCTTTCAAAATTGTTTGGCACTTAGGCAAATGCCCACAACTGAACGAGCTGCTGGCAGCTGGCAACTAATCACCTCTGCTGTCAGCAGAGTACTTTGCCACGGACAAATACAATGTCCCCTTCTTTATGTTTCAGAGCAACAACACAAAAATATTTCCACCTCTGAGAGCCCCAAAACAAGCTACTGGTTACTGCTACCCATATGCCTATAGGAGGCAGGACTTTGAAGGCCACCTGAATTTTGCAATGTGATTTATCCAGCAGTAGTGCTACTACAAGCAGGGAAGGACGCCTTTGGCCTGATCTAGTGAGGCGCATTAAGGACAAATTCAATTAAATTTCAGAGCAACCCCCATGTGAAGCCAGTGGGCAGGTATAGAGAGAGTCCAAGTCAAAATATGAATCTCTCAACGGCTTCTACCCTGCTCTTGATACCAGTTGCTAGCATAAGTACATTTTTGTTCGGTGTCTAATTTGAGAGTAAATGCAGTGTTTGCTGGGTTACGTTGGCGTATAGCAAGTAATACATTACAGAAGGGAAGGAGTGGGTACAGAGGCGTCTCCAACAGCCAAGATACCCAAGCAAGTCTGCTCTGGTGTCCTCCAAGGACCTCGCAGGGCTGAACTGCCATGCTAAGAAACAAAACCTCTACAAAAATCCTGGCTATGACCCAGTTCCCCCTTGGAGACAGGGGACAGGACCCTGTTCTCATGGTAGTACCGGTAACAAGAGTTATTATAGTGTCCTCCTGAGATCTCTCCTTGTCTGACTTTGTTAATACAGGTAGCAAATACAGTTATTTTCCCACAAGATTTTCCATTGAAGGAGGCAAGACTGAAAACGGAAGGACATTCAGTCCTGTTTCAGAGATGGGGAAGTGAAATACAGAGCCTGTTTCATGCTCACAGAATAAGTTTAAAGCAAATCTAAAAATAAACCCAGAGTTTCCAAGCTGTTGCCTTAACTGGAAGAGCATCTCCTTTCCCTACCACTCTGGTTCCTATCTCTAGCATTTGTTCTATGGCCTTCTTTTCCCTACTTTGCAACACCATAACAACCTGTGGTGACATGAGAACTCGCTCTGAGGCACAGTCATTTATTCAGCAGAAATTCTGCTTTGTTGGTTCTGTTTTACGCAGAGATGAATCAAGCCAGGGCACAGGGAAGTGCTGGAGCACATGACGCTAAAGGAAATGTCATTTCAGCTCTGCCTACTCAGTCTTTTTAAAACAATTTTTGCACCTCACTTTCCATTATGAACATCTAGTTTGGAGCTCACGTATTTGAAGCCTCCAGTGCTGCTCTCCTCGCATCCTCAAACATGAAGCTCAAGGTAATGAGGGCATCCCCTTGCCCACAACATAAGTGGGTTTTTTTGTTTGTTTGTTTTGTTTTTATTAGAAAAACACAAGACCAAAGGTGCAAAGCAGGAAACGTCACCTCCTCTTCCAAGCAGGGATTGTTTTAGCTCTTTGCTGCTCCAAGGAGCTCTCACTTCCTGCCCAGCTCAGATCAGCCACTTCTGCAGGGCTGATCTGCTTCCTCCATCCAGGCTATTTACTCCTGGTCAGCGCAGGATCCCTGGGCTCATCCTGCAGCCCTTCAGCCCATCCTGGCCAGCATGACGACTTCTCCCTTCCAACCTCCACCTCCCCACTCCATCTCAGCCAGGGGCTGTTGGGCTCCCTGGGCCCAGACACCCGTCTGCATAGGGTGCTGGAGGGAGGAGAAGCTGCTGAAGCAGAGTTCTCTTCAGCCAGTTGACAGGTGTCTGGGCTTGCTCACCTACAGTGTCATGGGACAAGTCAAAACCAAATAAATCCCCAGCTTTGCATTTAGTCTCCAGGTTTCTGCATCCTTCACCCGTTCTCTAGGAAGCCTTTTCCTCCCAGGCTGCGAGGCAGCACTGCGGTGCAGCTAGATCCCTGCATGTTTTCAGCCCAGCGCCTGAGGACGAGAGAGAGTCTCCTGAGCAGCGCACGTGCACACTGCTGCTTCCCAGGCCTTTCCAACAGCCTAAATGCAAAGTTTCTACGAGGCTGGTAAAGCCGGGAGGGGCAGAGATGGCACCGGAGCTTGGATTGCAGGTCCTGTAACGGCACCATGAGAGTAAGCACCACTGCATGTTTCACACCAAATTCATCGTCATCTTCCGCAGCAGGATTTGAGCAGCAGCAGGCTCAAGATAATCATTCCATTGGCAGAACCAGCCCAAGAGCTCAGTCCCAGCTGGCGTCAGCCTGGAAATACCAGGGAGGGGAGGAGCTCTTCACCGCCTTGCTCGGCCCCACCTTCTATCCTGTTTTCCCAGAGCATCCAACGGAGTAAATAACACCTTTGTCCCACAGAGAGGCTGGCACAGTTTAAGATTTAAGCCTCGGAGCATCACTAATGTTGCAACTGTCAAGGAGCTGCAGGAGCAGGGGAGCTGGAGCTGAGAGTGGCAGCGAGGCAGGTGGGCTGTGTCCTCCTCACCGGTGGCACAGCCCCACAGGACCCAAACAAGGAGAGCGGAGAAGGTCCAGGGATCATAACCAGGAGCAGACAGAGTCCAGGTTGCCAGACAAATTTGCAATGATGAGACAAGGTTCAAAGTCAAGCCAGGAAGTCAGGTCAGTAAGGCAAGGTCATGATCAGCAAGGACTGCAGCACTTTCTCTGGTGATGCTGGGGCTGGATCAAGCCACTTTCTACAGGGATCTAGTTTTTATTTTAAAGTGAGGGTATTGTCTGCCTCCCAAAAAGATGGGCTTCAGGGACTCATCGCCCTTCCCCAGACAGCTGCCTCATAAACCCAGGCATCTCCCTCCCATACCGCTCATCCCTAGCTGACTGCTTCCCATCTTTTACTTTTACCTGGAAAGACCCAACAGACAGGAGAGCCTGAGCTTGGCCTTGTCACAACAGCACCCAGGGCAGGATTTGCTCCGGGGCCTGGGGAGCTGCCCCCCTCCATGCTGCCAAGGGAGAAGCCAGGCATCTGGAAGTGGGTTATTTTTCCCTGTGCCTGGGTACTGGGCTTGGAGTCCCCTGCTCACCACTCACAGAGACAGTGCTCCCGATGAGAAAGAAAAAGCACAGCAAAATGATTGTGCACAGGAATTGTGCATCCTTCTGCAGGGTGGCCATTTTCACAGGACTGTCTCCTGATTTATGATGTTTAGGTATAGATTCTCCCCATTTTCTCCTCACCTCCAACAGGGTTTGACCACTTGAGTAGTGTAAGGAAACCTACACTTGGGAGATCCACTTACTGGTCTTCCTTTAGTTGCCAGTTTATGGGGTGTGACCAGGAGAAACAAGTAGACAGAGCTTTTTGTGTGCCATAGAGTCTCTACCTGCAGCAGCGACCTCTCTGTAATGTTGGGAAAACAGAGAAGCCCTGAAACTCTTGCAGTTCTGCCAGGCTGAATTGCCACCAGCGGCTCCAGGGATCCTGGGGACAGTACAAAACAAGGAAGCAGCTTGGGATGGGGCCTTAGAATAAACAGTTGCCCTGCAGGATGCCCTGGAAAGGCCTCAGATGACTCTCAGATGTTTTACGCTTTGTGCCCCAGCGATGGCAGAAGGAGTCAAGAAAGCTCTTCTTAAACTTCTCATTAGCAAAAACATAGATCAGGGGATCCAGACAGGTGTTTGCCATAGTGAAAACCCAGCAGACATAGTAGGCAACTTCCACTAGGTGCAACAACTTGCAAGACATGCCGTTGTACTTCACAATTACACCAACAGTCCTACAGATGTGCAGAGGCCCAAAGCAGACGGCAAAAATGACCAGAGATACCGTTATCATCTGTAAGGACCTTTCCTTCATCTTCTTGCCTCTCGTGCTTTTATTTGCTGCTTTAGCAATGGCAGCTCCCAAAAAAGCACCAAAGGCCAAGGAAACGGCAAAAGGGAGAAGGAAAAAGAATATACTTGCAACCAGATTGTAGAAGAAGTAAAGAGACACCAACTCTGACTGATGAATATTCAGGCATCTTGGGGAGCCATTGACAGGCAAAGTCTTGAGGAGGAAGAAGAAAGGCAGCCCCTGGACAAAGACGACAAGCCACACAAACAAGGACAGCTTGCTCAGGAAGGTCCTGTTCTTCCAAAGGGACTTGTTCTTGTACCCCACAACAACAAAGTAGCGCTGGATGCAGATGAGCATCAGGAAATAGATGCTGCTGTACATGTGCAGGGCATTCAGGAACACTTCTAGCTGGCAGACAAACTGCCCAAATGGCCACTTGCTGCCCAGGCTGAAATAGACAATCCTGAATGGAGCAGCAGGGATGACCAGGACATCTCCCAAGACCAGGCTGAACTGGAGGATCATGCCTGAATCCCACTTCTTGATGCGGAAGCAGAACACCCAGCAGCTCAAGCCGTTCAGGGGGACACAGGCCAGGAGGAGCAGGGTCGCCAGGACAGGGATGGCAGGGTGCATCTCCTGAGGCAGGCACTCCGTGCTGTTGTTCATGATGGTGAGGGAGGCCCGTGGCTCTAAGGACTTAGCAGAAACTTCTGCAACTGCTGAGACCTGACCTACAAAGGATAAGGTGAAAAGAGAAAACCGTGAAACTACCAGAGCTCATCTTGCCTTGTGCAAGCTGAGGCTCAGCTTGATGGAAAGCAACAGCAGTGCAAGTAGCAGAGGCTGGTTTTCAAAGAGGATTGCTGGTCTATGGCCAAAGACAACCACTGACTATCCCAGGCACCAGAGAATGAGACCTGGTAAATGCAAGAGGCCACATCTTGCCTTGCACAAACAAAAACAACCGAGTGAGAATCAGACGCCAGCTTCCTATGCTCAGCTTGGCTTTGCACTGTAAAAGAAAGCAAAAAGGCTGAAAGAACCACAGGAGCAGCTTAATGTTCACCACTACGAATCCTGAGGGGATGAAATAATGCTGTTGTTACTGCTTGGCTCGAAAAGCCTTTGCATTTCAAATGATTTGTAAGATCCCAGCAACACCCCACTGCAGTGATTTCGGTAGGTTTTGTTGCAAGCCCTGAAACACTCCCTGGCTGCTATCAGACTTCACAGCTGCTTTCTCCACTACCAGCTCTGGCTACTGCCTTGTAGGTAGCTCTTTATCACCAGCTGCACAAATAGCTGAGACTGTCCAGGTGTTTTCTCACCTCACTTGTTCAAGGAGAAGGAGGCTCCAAATGGGCTTGGAAAACTAAAGGGCCCTGTCACCACCCTGCTCTGCGGTGACCGGAGGAGCACAAGGCAGAGAGGCTGGAGGAGATGCAAGTTGTCTGACTCATGTTTTTCATACCGTGGTCTTCCTGGCAAAATAACCCGTGCTGGGTAATGACAGCTCTGCTCGTAACGTTTCTGACCTTTCCTGGAGCCTGTACAAGTTGCTTGCTAGCTCCTGGCTAGGAAGGCAAAGCTGGGAATCCTCCTGCATCCCAGAGGAGCAGGTTAGGAGCATTCCTGGGAACCTCTCCTGTTGAGGGTCACGAGTGCTGCGCGTCCATAGCTAGCAGGACCGCTGGGAGATTTGAACAGAGAGACCAAGTGACCTCTTAGAGACCCTGCCCAGGTAGGCAAGGTCAGGGTGCCTACAGCAAATACAAAAGTAGTCTACACAGCGAGATGGCCCCAGCTTGTGACTGCATTGAGCATATGCACTGCCCAAGTCTTTAAATTCTCCAGAATTATATCTATAGAGAGACCCAGATCGCTGGTGGCTGTCGCTGGCAGGAGTGAGAGTGTCGGTGCCAGCCCTGAGTGCTGCCCAGCACCAGCCTCTCTCCTTCTCTGGGCACAACTCGTAGGCCCACGGGCACCTCCCCAGCAGGTTGAACGTTAGGCGAGTGTATCTTTAATAAAGCACTTACCTTGTCGTTCAAAGGGCGAACCTGGATGACTCTGAAACCAGTTACCATTCTTTTGCCTAACTTCAAACCGCTGGATTTTCACCCTGCTTCTAATAGCGGTCCCAGCTCCCTCTGCACTTGGGACGTAACTGTGCGGCAGCTGCCCCAGGCTGCTCCCAGCCCCTGTGCACAGCCGCTCTTTGCCACGAGCCTTTTCCAGGAACAGTATTTTTAGCCAGCCGCGAGGCCCCTGCGGTGACGAGCTGGCCGGCCTGTGCCCTATAGCGCTGGTGATCACAGGTTGCCACTGTGAAACCCACATCCTGAGTGACGGGACAGGACTGGCCCTATGGGAGAGGAGAGGCCTGAAGGAGCCACCTGGGCCTGCTCACAGCTCTTAGACCCAGTCCCCTTCCTCTTCTCCTGCTTCCGTCAGCTGTAGAAACTTGCAGTTAAAATGCACCTTTCTGCTCGCCCCAGCACAGCAGGACGTGGTGGTGGGGAAGGGACCCGGCCTGAGCAGCCCCAGCATTCCTCTCCATCTGGGTTTCCCAGGACTGGCTGAACACGAGGTGCCATCTCCTCAGCCCAGCTTTTAACTCCTGTTTCAGCTAAACCAGGCACCCAAGCCATGGGCAGGGGTCACTGCTTATTACGTGCAAAACCGTCAGCTAAAGAGATTGGCTTCCAAACCAGCGAGCTGTATTGATGCTGTGGACATACCTGTTTCCATTAACACTCTGCTTAGCAATCTGCCTCTCCCTGCTTTTGCCCCCAAAGTGAATCTCTCCAAACTAAGGTTTGGATTTATTGCTACTCCACTCTGGAAAGCTAATTTTAATACGTATGACAATTTCTTTATGAAGGAGGCAGGGAAATTCTACTCTGAGCGAGAAAAAAAATGAGCAGAAAGAACAAAACAAGGCAAAGCAGAAGATGATGTTGCTTTCACTTAACTTGAAGGTGAATTAGACAAAGCAATAGCCATACAGTTATCTCAGCAACAGCAGTAGAAGTTAAAACTAATCTGAAGTAGAGGAACCAAACCAACCAAACCAACCTGTTTGCAGCTGTGTTGGCCTGGCCCTTTGGCCGAGCAGTAGGATGTGCAAACCCCATCGTGAAAGTTGTCTCCCTGAGAGGGCCTTCACTTGGGCCATGGCGTCACACTGCTCACCCTGGGCTGACTCAGGTCTTTGCAGATCCAAACTGCCACCGATGGGTCACTGAGAGCACTTTGCCACCGCCAGCTCCCACCACAAGGTGCATTTCCTAGGCAGAACCTTCTCCAACACAGACGCAGAACAATTTGGATACTTGCATAAAAAAAAGCAAAACCTAAAACCAAGCGAGCCCCTGTGTCGCAATCACATGTTCCTCTGCAGTCAGGACAAGAAAACAAACGTGTTATTCGCTCAGCAGCAAAGAGGAACATGGTCCTGTCACAGAATCACCTCTCACACCATCAGTCGTTCCCCTGGGGATGACGGGCAGTCACAGCCTGCGCTGGCTGCCAGGATAGGAAACTCGAACCTGTAAAGAAACATGCAAGGGCTGAATGAGAAAGGAGCCAGTCTGAACGACGTATATGTAAAAGGGTTTATTGGAGGTAAAGAGGAAGATATTTACAGCAATAAATCCAGCATGTGATCAGCAGAGCAAGGCATCCCTGTCTAACCACAGTTCCCTAAGGAAGCAGCACTCAGCACATCTGCCTGCCCCATTTAGGTCCCTTTGTCCCTCCGAGCTGGGCGTCCGGCCTGTGCAGTGAGATCAGTCTCGTCCTGCGCTGGCTCCGTATCTATACAAACATCTTTTCTGCACCAAATGCTCCCAGCAAATTAATAGACACTCTATCTGAAGAGCAGGGGAAACACCAAGCTGCGTGTCCCCCTGCAAGACTAAGCCTGATGGAACTCCAGGCAAAATCACCTTCAGAATTGCTGCCTTGATACTTTTCCTCCTAGCACATTCTCCATTCATTCATCTGTGGATGCACTTGCATGTATTGGGATAGCAGCTGGGAAAATAGCCACAGTGTCGCAGAGCTGAGGCACATGTTTGCAAGAAAGTTTATTATCTGAAATGTGCAGAAAGCAAGTTACTTGCTACTCCTATCTTCTTTAAAGAACAATATCAGAACACAAGGCATAAATGCCAGTTCCTCTGTCAGTGGAGATCTCCATCAGAGCTAGTTACCCAGCCTGGCTAGGACAGAGGACAGGACACGTCAGAGCCCACTTCGCCCAGCGTTATTTTGAGGTCTGCCTTTGAGAGAGGTGAATGGCAGCAGTCACAGGTCTGTTTCAGGACAGGGGTCTGGATGTCCAGCTCGGATGTAGGCATCTTCCTCCTGCCAGGTGATTCCTGCTACAGGCGACTAAACAAACACACTGTCAACTGTTGTGAACAATTTGCAAACAAGCAGACAAATGCGTAATGGCATCTCATGGTTACGTGCGGATGACAAACATATAATCCATTCAGACTCTCTTCCCTATCTACTTCTGGATAATGCATCCGTGAGCCCGAGTCAGGTTTATAAACGGTGGGCGACAAGAAAAAACAGGCTGCATTTAAGACAAACATTATGTTCAGCAAATAAGGCAGGCAGTTTTGCCAGGAGCGCTCGCTATTAGGAGCTCAGTGGCAGAGCCCCTCCAGCAGTCAAGAGTTTCCCAGTCTACATATGACTGCTATGGGGGGTAGAGGATGTAGGAACTGACCTTTGCCCCTGAAATCTAATCTTATGCTTAAATCACACACTCCAATAAAAGAGCCATACTGTATTCCTTTCCCAGCTATCCACTCATTAGAAAGTCACTATTATATTTGGCTCCACTGCTGGGATTGCTCCAAAGTAATCTAATTAAGGGAGCGCTGTAGTAAATTTCATTCGGTGGCATAATTCTGAGTCACTGGTTCAGGGCACTTCTCCTGTTCCACGCCAACGTAACCAAAATAACAGTGGTGAAGAAAAGCAGAAGGCCACAGTCTCCCCGTGGGCCAGACTTAACAAGAAAACAGCATTTCCAAAGTGAAGAGTGTCAAGACTTTGGAGTACTCAAGTGGAGGCAAGTTATCCTGGGAGTGGTCACCAGCTGAGCACCAAAAATCTCCATTCACTTTTGGAAATGCTGCTTACCAGCTGTGCAGTCCTTGGGTTGAAGTGAGAGGAGACTGAAACCATCCAAAAGCTTCCTGGGGTTATCCATGCAGGAGAAATTCCATTCTTCTTTAGAGAAATCTACTTTCTATCTACTTGACCCTTTGGAAAGAAGAAAGAAAAGTCACTTCTCTGCATTGCAGCCAAAAACCTCATCCCACGTTAGGCAAGCCTGCTGCTGGCTGGGGGTCTCTCCACCCCGGGTTCCCCACACACAGCATCAGGATCCTGGGAGGAAGGGGCGGCTCATTCCTTTTCAGTCATTCCAGGCTCAGCGAAAAGCAGAAAGTTGCAGGTGCAGATCATGGTGCCTGGAAGATGCTACCACATTTCCTCCTGCAAGGTGACAACCTGGCACAGACCTCGCGAGGAATGGTTGTATCCGGCTGGGTTAGCACTTGCTAAGCTCCTCACAGACTTGCGGGTGCATCCTCACGCCTTCCGGACGATTCTTCCTGGTTTTCTCCAGTCTCTGTAGCGCTCCCGGCGCACGGAGTGGACCAGAGGCCTGGAGAAGCTGGAGTGGTTTGATCTGGAAGCATTGCTAGCAAAGCACAAAGTGAGATATAGTCACTGGAGTGAGCCTGTGCTAGGGCCAAGTCCCTTACATATTTTCAAGAAGAGTCACCAAAACCAAGATCTTTTGCTCTTCAGTGCCTTCACTTCAAATGCTTTCAAGCATAGTCTTCCTTAAAAACCCCTAACAACATCATGCAAACCTAACACTTCTTTAGGCTCTTCCTATCCTTGTTACAGTGCACTCTTGAACTATACAGATTATGGAATTAATTGAATTGAATTATCCAGGCTCTGGATCCACCACGCCACATGCAGGGGCACCCGGGACAGTCTAGGAGCACTGCTGTGGCTTCAGAGGTGCTGGCGCTGTGCTCAAGGAGGGCTGATTGGGTTGACTTGCTGACTCAGACCCACCCTCCCCTGGGGATTTCTACATTCCTAGATGTGTCGTGCCAGGATTTTCTTTCTTTACCCCTACCAGCACCTTTGTTACCTGCTTCTAAATGGCTTCTGCACTGCCAGTGTCTTTGCTCTGCCTGAGCTGGCCTGGGTTCCAGAGGCTGCGTTCCCTGCAGCCGCCAACCCGCGCAAGGCAGCTCTGCCTCCGAGCAGGGTGAAGTGAAAGAAGGGTTTTTATTCTTTTTCCCTAGAGATTTCAGGCAGCATCTAAATAGACCAGCACAGTGAATGTGCATAATCTCCTGCCAGCGCAGAGGGTGATGTGGAGCACAGCAAGGAGACAGCAGGAATTTGCAGTGGAATTCACGGGGGGTGAGGCGAGCGCCGCGGGCAGCCTCTGGGCTCTCTCCCCTCTAGGCTCAGCCCTGAGCTTCTCCCGCGAACCCCAGGGATTTTGCCTGTAACCACCATGCAGATACAGCTATGGGCAGAGCCTGCTTGTAAGCAGGGGCGGGTGATGGTGATGGAAGCGGGGCGGGACCGTGGCCGCGGTTGGTGAATGGACAGGGAGTCAGGGAGTGGGAAGCCAGGAGCCACTTCGGGAGTGGAGGAGAAGTGTGAAGGTGAGAAAAAGCTGCTTTTCCACAGGGCTTGTTACTACTCCATATCCACAAGAGGAGGAAGAGCCCTGAAATCCCCATCTCTGCAGAGGGCACAGTCAAGAGACAGTTCTGCCATGTCCTAATTAGCTCTCTGGTTTATAACTTAATTTCCTAATTGGCTTTCAGATTAATTACTGGAAACAAACAGACTGGGGAAGTGGCAGCTCAGGCCCTGGGGCAGTTCAGGCCTCGTGAGATGGAGCTCCAGCTCCGTAGCACTGGCCCAATTCCAGACGAGGCTCGGAAGTGAGATGGCCTGAGATCCATCTCTCCCAAGGCCTGGCTGGCTGTTTGCTCGGAGCTACACTCCAACGGGAAGGGTCAGGGTGACTTCCTGGGCAATGTCTGCCAATCCTTCCTAAAATTAAATAATCCTCAAGCCTCTCTGACCCCAGGGCGCTGCCATCTGCCCCACACAGACATGCTTGATCTTGCTCAGATGTGGCCTACAGGCACTTCCCGACCATTAGACCCCAGCAGATATTACGGCTGTCGTTACACTTCAAGGGCAGCTCTTACAGCCATAGGAGAAGAGGCAAGAATTACTTTTTGAGCAAGGAGAAAGTCGGGCAGCCGCAGATAGACAGCACTTATAACCCAAGCCTCCTATTGCTTTTAAGCTATTCCTCTACTGGGGTTATCTCTATCCATGGCTGTGTTCCCAGTGCCAATCATTCGACCTGTAGCTACAACCCGTGCAAGATGTAGCTCAGCTTTGCTGCCCAGGAAAATCAACCAGAGCATTTAGCCCCAAATTGCAGATGGAGAAAGTGGTCGCTCTCCATGGTCTGCTACTGATTTTCCGCAAGTCGCAGGTATGTCCTGACACTGCTGCTCTGCTCAGCCCTCGGAGGCCTCATCTGTGGAAGCGCATTCAGTCAGGGATGTGCAGCACCAAGCACCTGGGGCTGTGGTTACTGCTGGGGCTGCTGCACGTTGCAGCACTGGGATAAACAGCAAGTGCTGTTCTCAGCGCTGCAGCAGCCAGACCTGGAGCAAACTGGGTCACAGGAATCTTTCCAGGTCCGAAGTCGGGAGAGCTGCTGCGCTATTGCCCGAGATGCGGAACGAGGCAAATTGCGGGTGCCGGGCTGGGAGCCTCTTCAGCCTTGCAGCTGAGGGACGGGTCTCACAACCATTTTCGTTATAAAAACCTTGAATGTTAAGATCACAGTCACCCTGAGCATCGTTACAGTGTTAGACTACGCAACGCTTGAACAATATTTGCAGAGACATGTTTAAATTTTAGGGACATGCTGTTTTTTTCCCCTCTTTTATTTGTATTTCTATGCCCTATTTTGCTGCTGGGCAGGAACAAGAAAGGGATCAGTGTAGTGGGCACAGCCCAGGAGCTGGGAGGAGAAGGGGAGATAGCGACAGGCGCTGTAGTGATTTAGTGTGAAATACTGTGATTACGGAGAGTCCCAGGAGGTTTGTGTCTCATTGATGAATATCAAGCATCAAGTGCAGCTGTGGTGCTACCCACATTTTCTCTTCAAGGTATGTTGATGGGGGACCTGGCTCACGGAAAATATGCTGAGTTATAGCACAGCTCGATAAGCTAACAAGTCGCAGGTATAGGTGTCTGCGTCCAGCCCGCGATGCACTGCAGTTTCAAAGGACAGACAGATCTCACCCTGCCACTGTGCATTAATTCCCAGCAGATACTAACCACCTGCACACGTTTGAAAAGACTGTATGTATGTATGTATGTATGTATGTATAGAAAAACTGCACCTGCATCAAGAACATTTTAAAACATAAAATTCATCGACTCACCTAGCAGACCAAACCGGACCTGCTTGCTTCTTGGGCTTGGCTACTTGCTTTTGATACTCCATCCAGCCGCTGACCAGCTCGTGGAGGATCATCACGTAGAGGAGGAAAATAAGAATCCTGGGGTCCATTCGTGGCACTTCAGGATCTGCTTCATTGGGCACAGGAGCCATTTGATCCACAGCGATGAACAGGCAGCCGAGGGGGCTGTTCCTGCTGGCAGGGAAGAGGGAGACGGGTGGAGAGGGAGGGATGGGAAAGGTCTCTGCCGGAGTGGAGCACTGCCGGCTGCGGTTCGCGCAGATTGAATTAACGCTGCGAAAATCTCCTGCGGGCAGAGAGGCTGCTGCCTCTTGCCTGGAGCAGCACGAGCAGAGCTGCGGAGGTGACGGCGCTTCCTTTTGCAGGGGGCATCACATCCTCGGGAGAACCAGGCTTCCCGCCTCCCTCTCGCCCAGCTTTGTCCGCATTTCTCGGCAGCCAGGAGCTTCCTACCCTTTCCTGGCCGGAGCAGCCCCGCGACGGCAGCCCCTTCGATCCGCTGCGTGGGGGGATCGGCTGCCGAGCCCGAGCCCCGTCTGGCTGCAAAGAATAAATTAACCCCCCAGGCGGCGACAAGGGATTCTCCCAGCTAGAGCACCTCGGGCGCTGGGGCCGCAGCGTGCCAAAGTTGATTTTGAGCGTTGCCGAGCATTATGCAGCTGGGGAAGCTTTTCTCCTGCTTGCTTGTTCCACATTCCTATTCTCATCCCTGTGTTATCGCTCCTCTGCAGCTGCTCTTCCCCTATGGCAAAGCTGGAGGAGGGAACATGGTGCACAGGAAAGCCCTGCTGCCCGTGGTGCCCCTTCTGCTCCTGCTGCCCGGCTTCTCCACGCTCCATCTCCTCTCCCAGCCCTTCACCTCTCCCTGCCATCCCCTCGAAAGATTCTTAGGGCTTGTTTAGACAGCTGTATATAAGGAAAAAAAAAAATCATTTTTTCATTGTTAAAATCAAGCCTATTCTATATTCATTACCTGTTTCTAAGAGTATTTTACATACACAAAATTCATGCTAATTAAGTGAAACTTCACCATGAGTAAAGCAGGATGCCCTCCACAGTTATTTAAATAACAGGATCATCTAGAAATGAGAGGGCAGATCAAACCATCTCCCTGTGCTTAACGGAGCTGCATCAGGTCGTTAGAGAAGAGCAGACCCAGATGAGGGGCAAACGCAGCGCTCGGGACCCTCAGCTCCACGCAACACCGTGTAGCACGCAGGCTGCTGGGTCTGCAGTGCAGCACAGTACAGTGTCTGACCCATTTATCGGCGTGATTCCCAGTGACAGGGTACAACAGCCACATTAATACACAATTTTGCAACAAACCTGCCGTGAGGAAGTTGGTTTTCTTACCTAAGCCAGGTCACGGTACCTGCAGGGTCTGCACTTGGGGTTAGTTTCCCCAAGTTATTTTCCTCTTTTGAATATAATTGGAGACAAGTGCCCAAGAGCCATATATTTGATGGTTTTATATCAAATACCAAAAGACAAATTCAATGCGCATTGAGGGATGCTAAATACTCCATACATCTGCATGTTAAATAACCCACTAGTAACAACATCCCAGTCAGATATGCAGCTCAAAGTAATGTGTGACTTTTCGTCAACTAACGCTCTTCTTTCATTTATGGATCCAGAAGAGCTGAATAACTCCCGAACTTGGGAGGAGGTCTTACGAACGTGTGTAAGTGAATGGAATAAACAAGAGCTGGAGGTGTTCTAGCAACTACAAAAAATGGGAATACTTGAAGTTCACCACGAAAGGAGAGTGGAACCATGTTTCCATAGCAACACCGACAGTTGCCAGGCTGCAGGAGATAGGTCTGGATGTACGGTACGAGGCACACAGTGAGGGGTTTTAGACTAAAGACAACACCCGTGTTTTGTACATATGCAACTGGAAGGAATAAAGACAATGCGACTTCATTCCAGGGAAGAGCAGCTGTTTTTTGCCTAAACAAACAAACAAACAAACAAAAAAATTGGCTGGATGACACATTACAACTTACTTCTAAATTTATATTAAGGGCTGCTTCTTATGAACACACAAAAAAAAAAAAAAAAAAAAAAGTGGGAAAAAATCTGCCTGTTGCTGAACATTACAGCTTCATTGACTAATCCACTAATGTTCCTTCTAATATACCAACAGACTGTACATACCAGCTCTGCTGTCTGCAAGATTCAGGCAAAAACTGTCTGGTCTGAAAAACTTCTTACGTCCTTAAGAAGTTATCTGAATTTTAAAAAATTTTAGTCTCCAGTTCACCACTTCATTCGTAGAACTATGTAAAGCAGAAAGACAATAATACACACATAGAATCACAGAATGCTTAAGGTTGGAAAGGACCTCTAGAGATCATCTAGTCCAACCCCCTGCACACGTAGGGTCACCTAAAGCATGTGGCTCAGGACTGCGTCCAAGCGAGTCTTCATATGGTGGTTATTTTCCAAAGAGTTTAGTGGTTAGTCACAAGAAATATGTTAATTCACTAATGATTCAAAGAAGGAAGTAAAAAGGCTTATTTCACAGAGAATAATACTTCCAATGAGTAATTCGATCAACTCTACTGAAAATCATCTTTTGTTTTGTTCTACAAAACTATCTCAGGCAAATGAAATATTTCTCCTTTGATCCACTTCATCTTGGTGCTAGCAAGAACAGTAACATTGGATTAGGGATTATATGAGGGGTTGTATGTGAATTTTTCTTGCTAAATACACCATGGGTGTCCATGTGGGACAGTGACCAAGCCTGATGGAAGTGGTGCTTATACAAGGTTGAATTTTTGGAAATCTGCTCCAGTCCTCAGGAAGAGAGGGAGAAAAGACCCGACTACTATTGCAATTCGTCGGGTACTTTATCCCATACGTGCTCGCTGGGGCAGCAGAAGCAGCAGCAACCTGTGAGCGCCTGACACGGCGCTGCGGGCCGGAGCTCGCACGAGGAGCAGCCCAGGCCTGCGCACACGGGGCTCTTTCCTTTTCTTCCTGCCCAGCTGCTCCCTTCCCGCTCTCTAAAGCGGGGAGCACTGAGGCGCTGCGCTGGGATGGGATGCCGGGACACGCGGGGAGCCACCACCGCCGGGCCTGGCCCCACGTCCCCAGCAGTGGCCCCAGGGCAGAGCTCCAAGGGAAGGAACTGGCCGTGGTGCTGAAGGGCCCTTGGAGACAGCGTGGACATGGCGGCAGGAGCCGCCTAGAAGATCCTGGGATGGACCCGGAGCGCGGTGCCCCTGGAGCACCAGGACACCAGGTGCTCCACCACCAGGATGCGAAGACACCAGGCATTGCACATTGGGACCAGGGGGACGCCACGCTGGGATGCAGGGACACCAAGTGTCCCTGCCTGGGAACGCCAGGAGAGCGAGTGCTCCACGTTGGAGCGCCAGGATGTGGGGCCAAGAGCTTTCCACCCCGCATTATTACTTCACCCTGGGAATGCTGGACAGAGAGACACAGGAGCTTCAAATGAGTCAGTAGCTGATAAATTAAAGGGCAATGAACTGATATTCTGAGCTGCTTTTCAGAATTTTAACTGACCTTACCTATACATATGGTCGAAAAAGCAGTCACATAAAACTAGCATGATTAGTCATCACACTGACTGAATACAATTTGTGTCATCACCAGGATTTTATCAGCATATCACCACTTTTTAATTCTGTCAACCCTCATCAGTCATTGCTGCTTTGGAAGAGCAAACCGGTGCTAGTCTGGGGGAAAGAAAAAATATATATTAAAATAATTTTCTCCCAAGTTCTGGATTTTTTTTTTTTTTTTTTGACAGTGATGTAAGAACCAAAGAGTTTAGCTTGACTCAGGCTGGATGGGTGGTTTCAGGAACAAACTTTCTTGTTTCCTAACCGTAGCCATTTAAGAACCTGATAAACAAGGAAAGACACTGATACTCCCTTCTCGGAAGCTGTTTTTAACACAGCCAAACGTAGGTATAGCAGCAGCTCTGGTCTTATGTTGCTCTTTTCGGAGCACAGGCTGAGCCCTGTGGATGAGAAGCGAAGATGAGCTCATCTCACTGCACCACGTTGCACGCCCTGGTGAGATACCTTTGCCCAGTATGCAAAAGTTTTACAGAGACACCAGCTTCCTTTTCTCTCATCTGATTATTTAGCTTTGTCCTTCCCATCAAACTCCCCTCGCACGTCTGCCAGGCCCACACCTGTCCACAGATGGTTTAGCTGCTTTTCTTTATCAATTGATGGTCCTTCTTGCATTACGGAGGACAGTATTGGCCACATTTTAAAATAGGATTCCCACAGAAAGCAAGAAACTGTCCAGTGTCAGGGTTTCCTGCCAGCTTAGGGGCTGACCAAGCACAAAAACAAGAGAAAGTTGTAGAGTGATTTCCAAGCACATGAGAACCACTGCAGACAAATACAAACTCCCCCCAATCTGTCTCAAACCCAAGTCCCTGAACCCCCCAGGCTGACCTGCGGTTTCCTCGTGAGCAGAGAGCACCACGCTGCAAACAGCACGACACAGACGGAGCCCTGGACAAGCGCAGACAACCCGTTAAGACCCTCTGCCCAGCCAAGCAGCCAAACCAGGGCCGGGCGGGCTCTGCTCACCCCAACCAGGGCTGTCAGAAACACCTAGGAAAGGCTCGAGTACAGCAACAGCATCTGTGCTTCCCCCAGCCCCTTCCTCTGCCTAAGGACATGGGCACACAAGCAGTTTCTGCTCGAAGGTTGCCTCTCTAGACAAATCCACTGGGGCTGTGTAGTGGGGACATCTGCAGCTCTGTTTCATATAACCGAGGTAGGAGGAACCTGTGCTCTGACAGGCAGCCTGCAGAAACCTGGGTTCCTACTGAACTCCGTTTAGAAGTTAGGACAAATGCAGAATATTCTGCTACTCTGGCTCTACACAGTTTTTCAGCTGCTTTTAGTTACCCCGCTGGAGGGAAGGGTTAAGCCTTCTCACCTCGCCTAGATAGAAAATGTCTCTGCAGTGTGCACCACATTGTTTTACGGGATCAGATAAGGGAGGAAAACAATAGTCCTGCATTAACAGGCCCCTCCAGGACAAGAGGCAAAATGAGGAACTGAGAATGAGCAGGGCATGTCCATAAAAGGCAGAAGGTGGAACAACCATGGATATGAAACCCTATGTGAATTGCCTGCAGTATTAAGGATGATCTGGACTTGGGTGGAGCTGCCCCTGGCCCTGGACTTGGTCTTTGCTTTTACTGTTGAGCTCCACTCTAGTAGCAAGGGAAACACTGCCAAGACCGTCCAGAATTTTTTTTTGTGGGTCACAGAGCTGGGAACAGGTCATGAGACCTGCTCGGCTCAGCCCATGTTCACATAATAATGTGACTGGGAAATAAAGGTGGGAAAGCCAAGCTGGGAATACAGAGATCTCTGCACGCTGCAATGGGATCTATCGGAGCTGCAAAATTACCTGTGTGGGAATACTCACTCCTTATGCAAAGCTGCTCGATAGAGACATCTCTTCAGAGACGGTTGCGTTAATGATTGCGCTTGTATTCCTGGACAGGCCTTTCACCATACACAGACCCAGTGTAGATAGATCTAAAATAGTATTTACAACATCTAGGAGCACATTTATACACTCACACTACAGGCAAAATCTGTGCTCTTCTCCATCCTGAAAAGTCTGAATCATATGAAAAAAAAAGAGTTACCAAGACTGTTTACATCTCTTCATTTTCTTAGAACTCTTCCAAAGTCAATGACAGCACGAGTTACATCCCACATCTCCCACCATGTGCAACTCATCAGAATCAACACTCGAAGAGGGATAATTCAGGGATATTCAGGGGATAATTCAGGGATAATTTTCTGCTGCATGGCATCTGCTGCTAGACATCGCATTAGACATTCCTTTTAAATGCACATTTCCTTCCAGCCGCCTGCAGTACAACCATTGTTTCTGACCCCTTTTAAATGGGTCTGCTGCCCACAGCAGTGAGGGAGAAGAGTGTCTTGCCAACAAAGAGAGGCTTTTGAGCCTTCAGACATGTAACGATGCCCGACAAGATGCCCGACAATGTCTTCCGATAGCTGGGTCCCCTCCTCTTTCTATCTTTTAAGATCCAGCCTTTCTTTATATTCTGTAGGACTGCCTGGGAAATATTGCCAGTAGATCTGAAACCCGGACTGGGCAACAAGATCTTTCTTGGAGGTTGATTTTTTCTTATTTTCCACCATGTTTAGGCCTAACCTCTTGCTTATATGAATTCCCCCTCCAATTCACAGGCTACTGCAATATCCAAGCTTGGGTTAACACTTTCCTTTGTGTTTTGTTGTTGTTGTTGTTGTTGTTGTTTATTTGCTTGGTTTTTTTTTTTGGTTTGGTTTTGGTAAAAATTTCCATCTGGACTGCAACTGAATATTAGAGAAAAATTTTCTCTGGATTTCAGCCTTTTCTTTTCCAAAGCGTTTCCAAAAGAGTCTTAAGATAATAAATCCCTGGTGTTCCAGAAACAGAATTTCAGCTAAGCCTGTCAACTTCTTTTGGAATCTGATGTTCACACACACACACACACACACACACACACACACACATACACAAAGGTTTCCTAGATCAAACACCCAGTGGAGCAGAACTGAGACACCTCTGACTATAGGAGCAAGTTGAAACCAGCCTCCCGAACCAAACATGCTGCTGCTCTCAGCCAGAAGTGACCTGATCAGCACTGCACAAGCAGGTGAAAAGCATCCTCAAGATTAAACCTATGGCAGGTCTCCTTTACACTGTTATAGGGACAGAAAGCCAAAAAGCATCTAAAAACAGTTCCCAGCAAAACAGACAGGACTCACAAGAGCTGATGATTATCCAGAGATAACCGTATCTTTGTCCAAGCAGATTCATTTGGTCTCCTTTTATCTGGGTCCATGAAGAGCTATTTTGCATCCTGTCAAATGAAATATAACTGTTTTGAAATGATGCTAAACATGTTTGGGGTGTCAGGTGGTTTATGGTATTTCACCATAGTAATATTTTTTTCCACTAATTGGGCACAGGAGAAGCCCAATTTCTCTGCTAGCAGAAGCCTCAGTTAATGAATTTTAGAGCTACTCTTACTGCTCTTACTGATTATAATCAGGCAATTACAGCACTCCATCAATTTGATGGTGTATTTCGATACAAACAACTTACTTCAAAACTCGACATAAAATTTCAGTTAAATGTTAGCCATCCAAAAACCTCACGAGCCTCTCTGTACTCTTACTGTAATCCTTTAGGGGGGGGAAAAAAAGTGCTCAGAGAGGATGAAATTGTTCACTATAATTAAAATTAATTGTAAAAAATCGTTCTTCAGTCAGGCACTGCAGGTTTGGTGAGAACAGGCTATTTTTCCATATCATAAGTATCATATCCATGCATAAATAGGGAGCAATTACAGCAAATCCAGGCCAAAGCAGGAGGGTTTTAAGCAGTGGACACGGTGGCAGTAAGGCAAGGCAAGCTAGGTGTGCACTACCCTCTAGTGAGCACTGGCTGCAGCGCACAGCTCCTGCTGCACGCTCCTCTGTGGCTCATGGACACCATTAACATGAGGAATTACCAGCGGGGCACTGTGAAGAGGGAAAAAAAGAATTCCCTGATACCGTCCAACCAAGCTCCACCTGGTAGTTGTCACATAAAATCTAATAGAAGAGCAGAGGAAAAGAGTGAGCTCCCGTGAGTAGGAACTCTAGAGAAGTACCCAGAGATGCCTGAGGGTCGGATGAGGGGGAAAACAAGCATCCTGCCTGCAGCCGGGCAGTGCCTGAACCTGTGCAGAGGTTAACCCATAAGGGAGAAGGCCACATAATTTCTGGCACTGTAATGAAGACTCCCTTGTCAGTCTGTGCACAGACACTAACTGAAAAAAAAATATGTTGCATTCTGAAAACTCTGCATTTACTGAAACACATCATATCACCTTTTTGCAAGAAGCTAGCCCAAAACAGCATCGATTGGGGCAGCACTCCCATTTTCCACTACCTACAGATCTCCTCAGCCACCAGCATGACCAGCTCATGTAATGGCCAATTCGTGCCCTTTAGTCCCATTTTTGGGTCACTGTTGTGATTCTAGAAACTATGAAGAAAAAAAATTAACACCGACATGTTTTAAGGCTGTGGATACAGGCTGAAACACTGAGGTCTTCCTGCCTGGC
The DNA here is from genome assembly GCA_013398735.1 of Nothocercus julius. Lineage (NCBI taxonomy): Eukaryota > Metazoa > Chordata > Aves > Tinamiformes > Tinamidae > Nothocercus > Nothocercus julius. The sequence goes on along the minus strand of VZSV01000208.1, from coordinate 410,884 downwards.
AGACAGTAAACCATGGATGAACCAGCCTGGATTAAAAGGAAGTCAGCTTGCAGCATAAGGGAAACCTCTTCTGACAAGAATCTCTGAAACGAGACGAAAATAACCTCAGTATCTTAGCAAAGCATGGGCTTGCATAGCTCCATTGTGAGAGGTTTGTCAGCAGTGCGTTATGTTTGTGTAAGTTACCACCGTGGTTTTAACAGAAAAACAGAACTCCACAAGAAAGACATGGTGGTTAAAGCCAGTTCTTGTTTCCTAGGTGTCTGATGACAGAGCTGCAGAGAGCCTGAGGCAACACTGACCCCAAGAGTTAGACTGGAGATGAGGTACGTCAAAGAGCTGTGGATGAGAGCACTGACACCTACATTCATTCAGAAACCCAGACTGTCTTCCCATTTCTTCTAAAAGATACAGACCAGTCACTGCATACATGGAGAAATAAGGCACTGAGTTGAAGAAGGATGATGCTCACTTTCCTTATGAAACACTTGAGAACACAAAAGGAAAAAAAAAAAACATGCAAAGAAGAGTTGCCCTTGAGCAACCTAATGTAGTTTGTCCTCATTCTGAGTTAAGGGTTGGATTAGACTTTCAGAGATGTCTTCCAACCTAAATTATTCTGTGATTCATATATAGGCAGTTTCCTGGTTACAGAGGATTGAACAATTTTTCTTTCCAGGTTCATCACATCTGCTGAAATCAGTGCAAGTCACCTGTAAACTCACATAACTGACTCTTCTCTCACAACCATCTTCCTGCACAACCTGCCTGAGGCTTACGCTGAGACAGTTAAAAAAAAAAAAATTAACTGTAATGTTATAGAGAGCAACACAGATGAAACATAAAGCACAGGCTGTTTTTTTCCCCACAGGGAGAGTTTCATTCTGCCTATCCTCACACCCTATTTCTATTAGAAAACATGTTAGCCTTTGTTTTCTTTAGGGGCTCCAAAGTTTATTTCAAGCTACTCCTTTGGGGAAAAAGAAAGGTGAGAATGATTCAGTTTCTGATCTACTTCATGGAAGCCTAGTTGAGAAGACGGCTGCTCTCTGCTTCTTGGTCTAGTGAAAGCTCTTGGCGCATTTGAATCTAAAGCAGCACATCTTTCCATGTACCAAAAGTGCTGCAATCTAAAACAGGGAACTGCATCAGAGGAGGTAACCTCTTCTGGCATTTCCTTCTGTTAAGCCTCTCTAACAACACAGAGAAGCAAAGTAACAGCCAGGGGAAAACTATGCTTACATGAACTATCTGTGCATTCATAATGGAGTTTAGAACTCATTTATCAGTTCATAAAATTGAGTTTAAAAATACAAGATATGTAGCTTAAAAATATGCCTTTTCTTTTTGGAAAAAAAAAAAAAAAAAGTACAGATTTAAGTGGATCTACAAGAAAACACAAGCTTTAAGAAAAGTAAACCTTTGCAATGTACTGCATACCAAGTTCTCTAACCAGCCAGAGCCAGTGAGTAGGGCAATTTGCAGTGCTTCCTGAAAGAGTTTCGGGGGCTTTTTCCCTGCCCATGCAGAGACACTGGGAAAGGCAGTGCAAGGCCTCCACACCGCAGGGCACTAGGCTGGTTCTTCCCCTGTCTCACTCCTGCACTACAGCCCAAACTCAGCGTGAGGCTGGTGTGGGCACAGTGGGCAAGGGCAGTTCCATGGAAGGAGTCTCAGTCACTTCAGCTGGACTAGGCTTGCGAAGCTCCAGTTTCTCAGTGAGTTGGTTATAAAGTTCCTTGACAGCTTCTCCACTCTGTAGGATGAGACACAGGCAGGGGAGAAACAAAAGAGTTAAACTTTGTTCTAGCTAAATACACAGTTACCACAAAGGCTTTAGCAGAAACCAGAGTACAACACGGAAGTTACAAAGTAATTAAGACATGACTTGGAAGGCAGCTGCTTCATTTATTAATTGATTTTACCTTTCTCATGTCTCTCCTTACCTGCTTGGTGGGTTCCAAAGCCTTCTGAAGAGACTCTAACTTGGTAGGAGACACTTTGTGATGGAGATGAAGCAGCAGTCTTAGGACATGTCTATGTACATTCTCCTTTCTGCAAAGAGCAATTTTAAAGCTGAGTAACTGATATATACAATCATATTCTTACTTGAGAAAGAAAAAGCTACTGCAGTAGTATCAGGATACCTTACACACCCAGAGACTGAGAGCTTTGTTAAAATTTGCCAAAACATCTCAGAATTGCCTCGATATTACAAAAAGCTAAGCCTGCCTTAAATTTCCAAGCAATTCATATAATCACTCAACAGGGGCAACAGGGCGGGACTAACTATAGCAGCTGTGAAAAAGGAAGGAGAGGTTTTGAGCAGAGACTGTAGCAAGTGGCAGCAGCTGGTCTCTCTTTTGGCCAGGCCATAAGCACAGGAGACAAGAAATGTACAGTTTAGGTAATAATTTATAACCAATACACAGTACTTTTAGAGTAAAATAAAAGAAAAAAAAAAAGATTTTTCTTAAAGAAAAATATTATTAAGCTAATAATTCCACTACATGCTGAAAGATTAAACAATACATTAAAGAAGTGCAGCATCCCTCAGCTGTCTTGTAAACTCACTTCTGTTGAGCAACATCAGATTTACCTTGAGCAGACCGTGAGAAAGAAGCCATCAAAGAGACTGGTACAAAACTCCTCAAGTGCAAATTCATCACCCAGCAGCGTGAGGTTTCCGGTGAGCAAATGCAAAAAAATATCACTGAAGGCCAAGTCACTGAACGTCTCAACTATACAAGACAGAAGGAAAGAGATTAAGACTGGCAAGAATGTGCCAGACCCTGATTACACAGCAGCAGATGCTCCTGCAAAAAACTGTAGTGAAAACTCTGTAGTGAAGTTTTCTTTACTGGCTTTTGCAAGAGGTAATCCATGCAGGTGGCCATAACCTTCCAGATATAAAACATGAAGAGCAGAAGGGGCGAGAAGAGTTTGTGGAAAGCCCTTGTCTCCACCAAGACTGAAGTCTCTCACACAGTTGCTCGCTGCCCAAATCACAAAGTCCCTTAACCTTCTCCACAGTCCTCTGCACATGGCCACATCCACCTCCTTGTGCTCTTCACACCCCTTAGTGAGCAGATGGGAAGACTTACCTGGTTGAAAACTCACCAGCACAAGTGAGCTCAGCAAAGGGTCAAAAGAATGTCAGAACTGGGGCAAGGCAGGAAGTGAATCCCCCTCATTACTGGCAACAACAACCCCTAAGATTAATTCTGGGTTCTTATTAAATTTAACCCACAAAAGTCATCGAGGAAGGTAATCCCAAGGAGAAGTTTAGGGTTCTGTTTAGTCTTGTTTTGTCACAAGCCTTTTACACCATATTGCTGAGTCCCAAGAATTTCAGGCCATGTGCAACTACTGTGAGCTGCAGAAAAATTAAGCTACCTACTGCTTTATCTTTCAGCTTCACTTCAAATAGCTCTCAGCTAATCCCCTTGTTAATACATTCTTGGACACAAAGAATTACTGACCTTCAGCCAATATGCTTAAATTCTTGGATCAGCAGAAAAATGCCAATTGTAGACAGAAATAAGCATACACTTCTACAGGCCCTTACAACTACATTACCAGAAGAGTCAAAACCAGAACGTAATCTCTGTGACTCTAACACCACATTCACCTCGGGTTATTTGCCTTCTTCTAGCTCTCCAATATAAGACACACAACTATAGAATAGAAAGCAAGGACAAAACTCACCTAGTGCTGGCAGCAGCCTAAGGAAAGCATTCTTGTTCCTCAGTTTAGTGATGTGAAGGAAGTAATACAGCCCAATCTCGCAAGCTATTCTGTTCTCCTGCAAGAATCTGTCATGGCCCAAAAAAACACTCTTCATCAAGCAAGTAAAGGCTTCTCTCCCCCCAAAATAAATAAATGAGTGACTCTATCCACTGTCACAGTGCAAAAAAGAAAAAAAAAAAAAAAGAAAAAAAAAAAACCCTACCATCCTACCATTGGACAAACATCATGCTGTCTCACAATCAAACGACTGTGAGCATTTGATAGCATTAGAAGTGTTCATTCACAGTGGGATTTAAAAGAGACCTCAAAACTCAAACTTGACATAAATCTGGAACTTGTTTTGTTTTAAAGTTTACCAAATGTCAAATAACAACACTGCAACAAAACAGTTATAAGTACAACTCATTCAGGATCCAATACTTTGAATTCTGACATACAGATAAGATTTTCCTGGAAATTACTGCAAGAGCTGAATACTACTGAGCACACAGAGGATATTTGTTTATCTTTTTAAAGTTCCTGGAACGATAGGTTATCAACAGAGAATTAGTCTCTGTGATAAAAGGCAATCTTGCAAGCTACAGTAGCACTCATTAAACAGCAAGCATGGGCAGCTACATTCAAGTAAAATGCTATCACTCATTCATCATGCCCTGCTTGGGAAGCTACAGAAGCAGCATATTTGAAAGCAGTAATACCAAATACTTCCATATACGCTGCACAGAAACAGTATTATTTTGTTTAAGGAACTTCTATTTGAGGAATCATAGTGGAAAACTGTTCTGCTAAGGGGTAACTTCAGCCTTGATTAGTTAAAGGTAAATCATATCCCAAGAAAGCCTTCATTTTACCACATGCACTTCTTTCCTGTCAGTGGCAGTTGGCTCTTGCTTTGGTAACACAACTAAAATGCACTAAACTGGCAGGACAGATTACGTACTTGGTGAAAGCTTCAGGAATCGTGCTGGGATAAGGAATCGGCCCCTTCTCTTCTGAGGGCAGTTTCTGATCTACAGTGAACATGTGGTCGTCCACCACAAAAGACATCAACATAGGTAAGAACTTTGTGATCAGCTCAGCTTCCTTGGATGGAAGAACAGGGGTGGGGGGAAACAATATGTGTACATCAGTTCATGCTGTCTAAGACTCTCAGAGCATTGTAAAAAATACTGAGCCAGAATTAGCTCTGCAAGAGGCAGATCAACCTGCCTTGCACCAAATTCACAGCATGGGAGGCTCCTGCTTATGAAATCACAGATATAACAGATTTTAAGTATAGACATGATTTCCTTTAGAAGAAAGCTTCAACATTTCTTCCCAGAAGACTCATGAAAACATTTCCAATGAGTTTCAAGAAAAATCACAGTGCTACTCCTGGACTGTCAGTCACCTTTACTGTTACAATCTAAGTATTTATGCACATTCCCCCCACGATAAACTGGGAGACATAATCAGCCAGTAATATACACCCCAGGAACTTCAACTGTCCCCTGTAGACATTTGATACTTTAAAGGCCAGAACAGAAGCACCAAATGTCTCTTGAGAAACTGTCCTACTGTGGAACACTGGGTAGCGCCTCGCTGCTATCAGCTGAAGCTTTCTGTTCCCAGAGCTCTCCAGAGATGTCTCTAATATTGGCCAAAGAAAGAGCACAGGACAACTGTCATTCAGTAACACAGCATCTGAACGTGGCACTTTCATAAATTCATCGTCACAGAGATCTGGAAGGCAAAAATATTCTCCTGTTGATGAGAAGGTGCTACACTGTTACCAAGCTTCACGTCAGCCTCTGAAATCCTGCTTTGCCATATAAAATCTGCTTTAAAAGCCTGCCATTTGGGTAGAATGTTCTAGGAATAAATAGCAACCACTCTGAATTTTAAGACAGTGAGAGAGCAGATTAAAAATAGTGAGGGCCAGACATTTGTAGAAATGAAAAAGCACCTAAGCAAAGTCAACAGTGCATCCAGTTGACCTGCTGCTCTGTGAACATTTGCGTATTTTTTTGAGAAAAGCTGCAATGAGAGGTACACAGAAAGCTGACTCGAAGGCTGAAACACGAAACCTAATACAAAGCACACAAGAAACGAATCTAGAGAAAGCTCACCATTTTGGGCTCCTTGAAGACTTGGCTGTCAATCATGTCCCAAGCCCCCTGTCCCAGAGACAGCATCCTAAGAAGAAGCAGCAGATCTGGGCTTTCCTTGAATTTTAAGAGGAAAAAAACAGCTGTTTTCATCTTCTGCAAGTTGCATGCAGGGAGATTTCTTTGGAAGTAGTGGTTTAGATTCAAGGTTCACCTAGATTAACTGCCTTGTCAAAGACCGCTAGAGGCAATTAGTTCTCTGATTTAATTGATAGCTGATTGCAGCTATTTGAATCACAGTGAGCAAGCACAACCAGACACACCGGAGGTTTTTTCCGCACCATTTTATAATGGACCACATATGCAGCCAATCTGATCACGACATTGTTTTTAAAGGTGTCCAGCCAAATTCGCATGATGAAATATAATGTGTGACAGGATCAACCACAGCATCTCAGCAGAAGCAAAAGACAGAAAATAAAGGTTTATCATTCATATAGTCTTTAAACTAAACTATTTTCAATCTTAAACTGTCATGAAGAAATTATTTAATCCAACACTGGAATTTAGAAAGACCAGGGATGAAAAAGAGCAAATGCCTCATACTGCTCAGGCTCTGTAAGGCTCCCCTCCTCTAACATTTAAGTACCTCCTGCAGGTACTACTCACAGAAACTATACTACACCAGAGTCAACAGACCAGAAGAGTGTAAATTATACCCTCACACTTACCACGGCAGGGAAGAAACGCTACTGTTGTAAGGCAAACTGATGGAAAGGAAAAAGCAGGAATATGCACATAGGCATAACTCTCAGGACAGAACGAATCACTGTCAATTTGGAAAGCTCCAAATGCCTGTCTCCAAAGAAGGCACCTGTAGAGCTCTCAGGTAAGTGTTATGAATGCAAAGGCAGTGTTACATTTCCCTTATTTCAGTTCGCTCGTGCATTTGAGAGCTTAGCTGTACTACCTCCGACGTGCCAGTCTGGTTTTCCTAATCAATATCATTCAATTAAAACTCTTAACAGTATCACATTAAGCACCCAGGCTGCCCATACTCACCCTGGGTAGGGTGTCCTGCCCAACCAGGTCTTGTAAGTGCCTTATGGTACTCAAGGCTAAGGTGTTAATGGCAAAGGGATCACACAGGATCATAGATAAGTCCCTAAAAAGAAGCAAAATCAAATGTGTCACATATAGCAACTAAGCTTACAATCCAGTTCCATGTCCATCCACAGGACACCAGCTACTAGAGACAATGTTGACACCAGCATGAGAACTGAGAGTTTGCCAAGTATCAGATGGAGTAGCAAGCAGTGTGTGTGTATTTTCTTTTTTTGTAATGTACACCCATAGTTGCAGTACATTTTTATATATATAAATGTTGTTACTTGGCGTTAAGAAAAAAACTAACACCTAAAATACCCACCAGATGTTGTGGCCATTTGGAATCCATTTTCAATTTCTCAATAAACAGCCTACCCCAACACTTGCTCTTGTCCTTTCTTCACTCCATCCAGAAACCCTTGCAACTCCCGAGCTCTCTTGTTGTCCACAAACTTCTCCCGAATGCAGGCATCAAGGCACCAAGTGAACTGTTATTAAGAAAAAAAAAAAAAAAAAAAAGAAAGAAAGCTTTACAATAACCACAAGAGGAGGCTGAAAATACACACCTCCCAAAAGAAGGTCAGAGACAGAGACCTAAGTTCAACTGTTATCACTTTTTCCTCTCCCAAAACATTAATTCCCTGGCAATTAAGGAACAGGCGCCAGACAAGGTATCCAACTGTCCAGTACAGAAGGAGGAAGCTCACACAGGAGCAGTGTCACTGAGCAGCAAAAATGTGGGAAGCAATAAAAATGTGGAATATCTTTTGCAAGAAGGAGATATCAAGTGTACAGCTGCCTCAGCTTTATAGTTTCATTATCAAAATGGAAAAAGATGGTTAAGGGAAACAATTTCATGCAACCTAAAATTGTTTTTCCCTTTAAGAAAAAATACATTCCCCATCATTTCAGCTGTCATTTTAAAAATAATAAAAGATAGACAAACAAAACTTTGCTGAATTTTCTGGAACGCTTACATCATGGCATACTTTCCTCACCCCTGTCACTGCATTTTGCAGCGGAAAACTGAGGTCACTGAAAATGATTTGCAAATTGAACAGGAATTGCCCTTTTCTACCCAGTCAGGGTACGCATACTGGTTTTGAGACTCCTGACCACAGGACATTAAAGATCATGCAACACCATTCTTCATCACTTTAGTGCCTATTCCTTATAAGCAGAATTACACACAAAAATTTGCAAAATTACTTAAAGAAAAAGCCTTGTTGTAGATCAGAATGTCACTGACTACGGACAAAGGACCAGTAACAAGATCCTGATGTGAAATTAACTCCCCATCCCCCAATATTTTAATAGTTCAATGTTTCTTGTAACTCAAGATCCGAAGAATTTAATCAGTTACACAGTCTATTGACAGATGGAGTATATCACACTAGGCATAACAGGCAGGGAAGCAAGCTTTGATTAACAACCTGGCACTAGCCAATGTTTCTGATTATTTTTTGCAGCATCTACATAGGTCAGATTAGACACTCTTTTAAACACTGCACAAGTATTATAAATTTGAACAATTTATGGGTTATGAAATGAAAGCAAGCTGCTGGTTAACTAAGATGAAATTTTCACCTGAAGTTCCAAGGCATATAAGATGACTTTTGGATTCAAGTTCTGAACTCTCTTCACAGAGAGGAGTCATCTTCTCTGGGCTGAAGACCTGCAGAGCAGCAGGTATGCACAGCAGTGGGCGAAACAGAAAATTGTCCAGAAATACTCCTATCTGTCCCACATGGTTAATACCTTATGACATGGGTCAACGGTGCAGATTTCACTGATATCCAGGTCATGCAGTGACATCAGGAGCTCTGCCCGTAGCGTGCAGTAATGAACATTCCTTGTCCGGAGGAACAAAGTTCTCAGAAACTGTAACACCATATCATAGAGCTTCACGTTCTTCCCAATCATCTGGGTCAGCTTCTGAACCACCTAAACAGAGTGGAAAAATCTGCACTCAGTACCAAGAGACACTGCTACGTCACACACACACAAAAAAACAAAACCAAAAAACAAACAAAAGATCCCTTGGAATTCATTCTTCTGCGGGGTATTACTGAGTTTGAAACATCTCCACTGAAATGACTTCCTTAAAAGGATATTTTATACCAAAATTTCCAACAGTGTTTGTTCAAGAGATGTTCGTTAGATATTTCACAGACATTATGAAAGAACAATCTTGTAAAAATAGGTTCTCTTTACAAGTGCACACTTTCAGCAAAGTGTTCAGTTAGGTAAGCTGTAACACTTGTGATTGAATAACAAAATTTACAATTATAACATGAGAAAAAACTCACTTTTCCTCGGAAGGCTTTTTGTATTTCTACCTTTAGATGATGATAGGAGAATGAAGGTGAAGTCTGCATCATAAAAATCGCAAGCAATTCCACTAAAAGCAGGCTTTTGAAAACAAACCAGATCCACCCCAAATCCCTCAGATAACAGGGACACACAACCTCCTCTGAAATTAGAGCTTCACATTTGTCTCATCACTGTGATTTTTTAGCATCCTCAAGACCTAACATTTGCCTTTTGGAGCACAAGCTCACTGAGGTAATGGGACATATTATAGTTGAATCAATCTAACTGCTTGCTGTCACCAGAAAGGGGTGAGCCCCACTCTTCCTAACAGCTGTGACCCTGTTCACCAGCATGACCCAGCCCACCTCCTTGTAAAAGCTTTGGTGCTCGCTGATCTCTCTGAACAGGTTCAAGTCCCTAACTTGGAAAACCACTTACTGTTCTTGTTTGCTAATGCTTCTGTGGCATTTAGTGAACTGACTCAACCCACAGAAGGCTCTGAAAATTGCCAGGGCTACATACAGGGAGGAGAGGAGCAGAATTTGCACTTTAAATGGCAGACAGTGTTACATCAGCTCAAGCACCTCATGTAATTCCAATTCCATTCCAATTCCTTCTAAGCTGAAGGCCAGCTTAGCTACAACTTAAAACATTCCTTTCTATTTTGATAAAAAAAATGATTTTCTTGGGCTATGTCCTGCTAAAGAAAAGAAAAAAGAATAAGAAATTTAAAATATCGAACTGATTTGACAGAAACGGTCAGTTTTCAGAATAGCTGAGGGATATTAAAGCCAGATTAAGCGATAAAAGCATCTTAGAACATTAACCAATTATCACATAGCACTGAATAAATATAATTCCTGCTGCTTTGATCAAGATGTGCAAGACAAAAATGAGCTGGCATTTTTTGTAAATCATTTGTCCATTCAATCAAATTGAAGTCAGTAACAAAGTTGGGGAGGTGAAATGGACTCTTGATAACTTTATTGTCAACTTCAACAAGTAAAGAAATTCCATTTGTGAAAGCGCTTTACAAGATTTCCTTGTTCTTACCTCTCCCTGACGTCTTGTTTTCGGAGATGGGGTGAAGAAGTTGTGCAAGACAGAAATATCATTGCTGAAGAGAATATTTTCCTTCTCCAGGATGTACTGCTTCAGCAGCGGAGATACCTCATCACCAAACAGGGCTTGGTTATCCTGCCAGATCTGCCGTTTCACCTCCACAGCACATGCTTTATACAAATCCTTATCTGCCATTACTAACTTGAGCTTCTTTTCAGGGACCTGTAACCAACAGAGCAGTTATCAAAGTACAGGGCAGCTGAGCTGCCTGACTGTCCAAACTACTTGTAACAGACTACAGAAGATTGCTAAATATCTCATAATTTACAAACCCATGCAGTTTAATAAAAGAAGATATCACAGACTCATCTTTTTGCCTTCCCTACTCCTGGAACAGTAAGCCAGTCCTAAGATGCTTAGTTTCTTATGCAACCAGATAACACACCAATGTGTTCATCTATTTTTCTTTCTCTCCAAAGAGAACACAAAGCTTGAGTTAAAGCTAGGAAACTAAGTTTTAAGGGGAGGATTAAAAATTCAGTAGCTTTAAAAATTCTAGTAGCAGTTTTGAATTCATTGCTGTATAATGATTTAACAAAGTCGCTCCTTCTAAGAGTCTTGCTTTGCACACCTTTATCTCACTCCTGCCCTCCTGCATTCTTCAACTCTTACTTTCCATTTGCCATAGGTAAGTATTTAAGTCAGTTGTGGAAAAAAAAAGTCTCCTACTGCTGAACCTGACTACTTTTATGAAGTTCCATAGATCGGATAAAAGAGAGAAAGTCTTTTCCAATTATTAAAGTGCTTTATGAATTAGTATATCAAACTGCTAACACATACAAGAACAAACTCTGTACTCATTCTTAACTGACCAACTCATGGAGTGCAGATGCCATCCAGCCAAGGTGCTGCTACGGGCAGCTGCCCTGCGGAGCAGCGAGAGGCCAGTTGCAGAAGGACTTTTACCTTGGGCAAATGCTTCATGACACACATGACTACAGGCTGGATGGAAGGCATCTTGACCAGGGAAAAGCTCTTCTCTAGGAGATCTTCCAGCTTCTTGTATCTGAAAACGGGTACATATAAATAGGCTCTGAGTACCGTTTAACAACGCTTAACCGTTTGGCCCTTTAGCAAAGGACCAAAGTGACTCATCTCAAAGCCACTGGAACTTGTGCTCCCAGGCGCCTAACCCTCATGCAGAAGTCACCTGCCTGCAGGGAGTGATTTTAAATGAAATTTTTAGCTCAGACCAAAGAAGCCCCTGGCCCACGGACACACCTTTCCTCAACCTTCCCTTCCAAAGCAATGGCCGAGACTCTCTCCAGCAGCTTCTCCCTCAGCTCGTCGAACACGGACTGGTGGAACTCCAGCCGCGGGGTGCCGTGCAGGTCCAGGAAGGGCAGGGCCGACTGCAGCGACGGCAGCAGGACCCCATTCTCCGTCTGCCAAAACAGACACGGGACAGAGGGCTCGGGGAGCCGGCCGCGAAGGACGGCTCGGGGCGCAAGAGGGATCGCTGGAGATCGAGGCAGGCGGGGAGGAAAAGAAGAAAAAAGGAAAACATGCAGCGCCCCCACGCCCGCGAGGCCTCCCGGGCCCGCTCCCGCCGCACCTGGAACTGCTCGATGGCCTTCAGCGGCTCCGTGCAGTTGGTCAGCGTCTCCTTGAGGTCCTCGCCGTTGGCCACCCCCAGCTCCTGCAGCCCCGCGTACATGGCGGCCCCGCCGGGCCGCTCCCGCCGCCGCGCCTGCCGCTCCCCCGCCTCCGGGAGGTCCCTCGCTCTTCTCCGCCCGCCGTCTCGCGCGGAACCCGTTGCGCCGCGCTGAGGTTCCGCGGGCGGCGCTGCCCGCCCCGCCGGTACCCGCTGTACCGGCCCTGGGCTCGGGGCGGCTGCGGCTTCTCCGCTCACCTTCTTTTACTTTGAGGCAAACAGCAAAACTTCAGCTGGGAGAACTGGCCTTTTCCCCTTCCCTCGTGCCACCTTCACAAGCCCACGCTTCACGGTAAAAAAAAATCCCTGCTATCTTCCTTTGACCTTCCTAAGATCCGCAGCCGCACTTTGGGGTTATGATCGTCGTCATCGTGCTAAATTCACTCCGAAATTTCAGCTGCTTTCCACACACTGCCCATCAGGCACAGACCCAATACTTGCCCTCCCAACAACCCCGGGCACATTTAAGCATTAAGTTGGACTCTGCTCTGCACGTAGACACCTCCCTCAGCAGAGCTCGGCAGGGCCGGCCAGACCCCAGGAGGACGCAGTGCCATCTTGCTAAGCTGCTGCGTTTTCCTGGGCGTTGATGATCCAGTGAGATGCTGGTAGAAAGGGCCATGACCAGCCCGTGGGTGTGAGCACTCGCAGCAGGCAGCCGGGGTGCCAGCCGCCGTCCCACGCGCGCCACGCGCAGCGTTTCTTTGCGAGGAGAGGATGGCCAGTGTGCAGGTCCTTTAATCCGTGTCCTCGCTGCAATAGGCAGGATTAGCCCAAATATAAGCAAGCCCTAAGCTGCTGCCTTAGCCAGGTCAGGCGTTACGAGCGCAGCACGCACGCGCGTGTTCGAGCTGAGGACCAGCAAAATTGAAGATGGGAATTTGATCGCGCTGCAGGAAGACGAAGGGCTCCCCGGCCCTTTCCTTAAAAATACTGCGAGCCTGAGAGATGCACGTCTGCACCGTGTCATCCCTTCAGTTCAGTAGGTGGAAGCCTGATGAGTGAAATCTCTGTCCACCAAGGGGACAAGATGCCACCATCAGACCTCGCTGATGAACAGTCTAGATAGCAGAAATTCAAATGTTCCTTTCCTGGAGTGACACTCTGATTACTAAAGCCAATCACTGGGAAACAGAAGGCAGCAAAGACTTCTCCTTTCCAGCATATTTTTCTTCAGAATTTCTGCTATGGGGGATTTTTGCTTTTGGCATTGGAAAGGAAAAAGTGGGTGCCTCTTCCGTAAAGGCTGGGGATATTTTTCAGGAGATTGACAAAGAACAGGCACGTAGGCACCTAGGTTGGTACTAGTCTCTCTGCAGCTAAAAGCACCTGAGCAGCCCCCGCTGTCTTCCTCACTGACAGGACTCCCTGCAAAGGTCAAGGCAGTGGAAGTCTCCTGTGCATGGAAACGCAGAAATGCAGTGGTTTTCCCATCCCAGCTGCCACCTGAACATAGCTGAGATGGGAATAACAATCTGAAGGAAATGGGCAGAGCGCCGACCCCCTCTCCTAGCCCCAAGGAATGCTGGCTTGCAAAGAAATGCCCTGGGTCCACAGTGGAGCTGAGCACAGCCCTCAGATAAAAGCAAATCCATCTGAAAGGAGTTTCCCACTTCTAATTTTGGAAGTCTTCCACTCTGCCAAGCTTGGAATACCAAACCAATGAGCTTGTCTGCTTTCTGCTTAGTAAACAGATGAGCTAACCCCACATTTTTGTTTACCTCGACACCACTGCCTGGAGCAGTTTCGAAGTTCTTCTGATGTCTTTGCAAAACTAGCTCTGGAATCAGCACCAAGCCTCAGTTTTATTTACTGCGTGGACAGCAAAAGGGAGACTTGCCTCACATCACAGCTTGGCCCACACTTCTTGTGGTCTTGTGGCTGGGTTGACGCCACATCATGGCCCAGGCCCCGCCTTTCTCCTCTTTTTAAAGACTGTAAAAAGCAGCTGCTGGCACTTGCAGACTTTGCATTTGCTGCTCCACTGCTTCCTCTTTGCCTTTTTGGGAAATAAAAAGGAGAAAGTGCTTCATGTCTTGGCGTGAGCTCCTTCCCCCCTGGCTGGTGATCGCAGCAGGACTGACGGGCATTGTGCTCCTTTGTGTCTCCACTAAAGACGTGCCCACCACCCCTCTCTGGAGCAAGGTAAGGGCATCTGTCTCAGGCAGGGAAGCCAACCCCGGGTCGATGGGGCAACAAGAAGAGGGGGAGATCCTTGTCTAACAGGACTGCTTCTTAAATAGCAGCTGCCTCTTTCCTTGAGCTTCTCCCTGGTGCCTGACATTTAAGCAAATAAAAGCCTGTCGGGCTTTGTTGCTTCTGACATTTACTGGGCTGCTGAGGGACCTGCTATTCCAAATCAACAGGCGGATAAGGGGACTAGCACAAGGCTGTGAGGATGGGCTAGTCTCCTTCAAAATGCTGTAGTTTGTCAAACAGAGCAAACCAGCCCCTTGGCTTCCAGGTGCTCAGCTGCTCAAGGAAAGCACAGGCTCAGTACTGTGCACTCAGTAGCAGAGACATCACTACAGACTGAGCGGGACCTGCCCCAGAGCACTAAGGAACCAGCGGCTTAAATGGCCCTGAACTGTTTCTGTCCTTAAAAAACAAACAATCAAAAACCCCAAACAAACAAAACACTTTTATGCCTCCTCCTTTTCTGTCCCTTCCACTTTTAATTTTTACCTGAGATCCAACCTGCTCTAAGCAGCAGATTCAGATCTGCCCAGTGATCCAGGGGTTAATCCCTATCTGCTTATGCCTCTTGATGCAAAGCTGCTGAGGCGAGGTCAGGCGCATGCTGTGGTTGTCTCGAACAGAAGTAGGTTAACCTATGATTTTAGCGATGCTCCCCACCCCCACACTCTGCTCAGAAACAGAACTGCATTAAAGAAATCCCTATTGTTCCATGCTCTGCCCACCCAAAATTGCAGTCAGCTCTACATCCTTCCATGATGTTGATGTGTGGCATAAACGTGATCTTCTCCTTTTGCTCCTAACAGCAGTCTCATTTTGTGAGGGAGAAAAAAAAAAAAAAAAAAGAGTTTCTCTACCAAGATCATTCATTTCTTCCTCTTCCCTGTGAGCAATACGAGTTGTCACTTGCGTAGGAGGATGCCAGCAGGCTCAGGCAGGGAGCTCCGTCCTCCTTCTGCATTTCTGCTCAGGCTCCAGACACACAAGCTCCTGGCCTGGGAGCTGCAGTACGTGTCTGGTGGAGCGCAGAGCATTCCCAGAAAGGAAGGAGGAAGGAGCTGTTGCCAGGCTCTTTAGTGCTAGACCAACCTCCGAGGCTACTTCTCCTCCACTCGGTCATGGTTACAATTTTTACTGTGCTAGATACAGCTTAGGTCATACAGCACCACAGTCCTCCCAGATCTCCCAAGCTTCCCTTCTCTCTGTGTGCGAAATGTCCCCATTTGTTGTCACGTAATGACGGTAGAAAGAGAAAAGGTCTCCTTAGAAGAGGGCCATTTTGAGAGTGGGCACATTCATAACAGCCACCAAGCTATGCTGTGGAGTATCCTTGCCATTTATTCTCATATCCACATACTGGGCTGCAGAAAGTGAGAAAGTCTCAGTCTCAGTGCTAGACCCTGGAGAAGGGTCACTCACAGCAGATAAACTGTTGAGAAATCACATGCTGGCAGTTGCCGGTTTTCCACAATGTTACCTTGGTCTCTGTGGGACTGCTGTGCTGGAGAGCATACCTGCTCGTCTGCCCGAGGATGCTGCAACTCTGACTCAGCTGGCACATTTTGGGGCAAACCTCATCTGTGTCACACCATCTCTGCTAGGGGCTGCAAAAAGACATGCAAGTCTCAAGTTCCTCAGATGCAAGAGCAAGTCACAGTCCTCCCCAGATGTCTTGTCTCTTTAGCAAAGCAAGCCAGCAGCAATTTGAGTCCCAGAGTTAGCAGAGAGCCTGTGTTGTGCTGCCTCTCCTTTCTTTAGGGCCTGTTTCTTAAGCTGCTCCCAAGAGAAACACTTTGCAGGGTTTCAGGAGCTGCTACAGAATATGTCCAGCAGCTGCCACTGCAGAGTTGCACTGAAGTGTTTCCCCACCCCTGCTCCTCACATGTATTCAGCAGCACAGATGCTTTACTGCAAATGCGCATTATTTTCTGACTTCATCCTTTCTTTGAATTTAAAAAGAAAATTCAAATAGTGCAGTGTGGGCACAGGGGTTTCCCAGAGTACTAGCTATTGCAGGGTTAATCAGCATTACACAACATGTCCATGCAGTTGTGTTTAGCTATAATGCTTTGTGGTTTTCCAGTATGGCATTGTCCTGGATGCTGGACCATCCCACACCACCCTGCTCATCTACCAGTGGACTGCTGGCAAAGTTAACAACACCGGGGTGATCAGGGAATGGAGCTCCTGTACTGTGCAAGGTATTTGTGTAGTTTACGAGTCCTGGGGTCTTCCTCACTGATTTGAGTAAGTTCAGCCCTGCCAGAGCCAGTTAAACAGTGTTCGTGCATTAATACTTGGGTTTTAATTCCCTGTCTCCCAATCTCGCTTTGCTGTTGAAGCATGATTACAGCGAGGCGTTGGGAAACTCTCAGCTCCAGGTCACGGTGTGCAGTGGGAGGGCAGTCAGAGCGCACAGAACAGGGGGCTTGTGCTCTCACAGACTGCAAGCAATAGCTGTCACATACAGACAATGGAAGAGCAGCGCCCTGAAAACTTGCAGGCATCCTTCAGCTGCTGCCATTTGGTATCTTCACTTGTCATGTTGAAGATTGCAATCGTAGTTCAGTGTTTGGGTACCTACCTGAACCTGCAGCAGTGTCATGATGTCCAGGCTAGTGTGTCTCTCCCCCAGCTGCAAGCAGCAGCCCTCAGTCTGTATGGAAATGCGGTCCAGCAGAGAGCTGTGGTAACTAATGAAGCTAGAGGGGAAATCATGGTTGGACCTTAGACAGCAGGCAAGGACTTGGGAATGGCGATTCAAATTCCACTTTTGCTCATCTTTGAGTAGCTCAGCTCCATACAGGACCTGGGACAGCAAGGTTTGTGGCAAGCTGGTCATGCAGCCAGGAAGATGAGTGGGCTAGAGGGTGAGGAAGCAAAGCCCTATATGGGTAGTAGTTAAAAAAATAAATAAATAAATAAAAGAAAAATAATTGAATCTTACTGGAAAGATGAATCAGGGCTTGCACTCATCTTCTCTCCGCGCAGCACCACGCTCCTCCAGAGCAGAGGTGCTCTGCTTGCAGACATGGGCTGCGGAAACCATGTCTGCCAACACATGAGGAAGTGGCTGCAAGAGGCAGCTGAGACACAAGTCTCATGTCTGTGTCAGCGTGTCCTTTTGCTTATCTTTTACCAAGGTGAAAAGCACACTTTTGTGGGTTGAGACATCACCAGCTGTAAGAGCTCTCACATGCCTCTTGGGGTATGATTTAGGATTTATATATATTTGCTGTTTTGCTCCCAGTGCTATGTTTTAGAAGGCTGGCTACTAGTCCACTGAAAATACTCCTTTGATCTGCCTGTGACAAGTCCTGTCTGTGCTGTCCTTCAAGGCATGCTTAATCTCTTTGTAACTGCTCTCACCTTTCTCCCACATCTTCCCATAGGGTATTTCACTCTTTCCCCTGATCCTTAGGTCCTGGAGTCTCCAACTACTCAGATTCTCCTCAGGAAGTAGGGAAGAGTTTGGAGCCATGCTTGCACTGGGCCCAGAAAGAGATCCCAACAGAGCAGCACAGCCAAACCCCCCTCTACTTGGGAGGAACTGCCAGCATGAGGCAGCTGAAGTGAGTGAATGTTGCAAACCCACACGCAGAGATCAGCACACGTTGTGTGGATCATTCTGTAAATGCATGTCATCCTGTCTGCTCTGCAGCGTGTTTCATCCCCGACCCACTAGTCAGCTAAACCTTCCTCAGCTGCCTGTGCTCTCAAGGGGAGTACAGCACAGCTGTGTGCCCATGCCAGGCCCCCAAACAGTCCTCCAGATGCCAGGCGTGCTACTGCTACCAGTCTGCATAAGGTCTGCTTCACAGCCAGGGCTTGGGACAACATCTGTCAGTTTGGAAGCTGGCATGTTTTCAGTTTATGTGACAATTCATATGGATTTGCTGTGCTGGTTCTTGTCAGCAGGCTGGGAGCTGTGGTGGGAAGCTTCAATTTATCATACAGGCTGCTCTGGACCCTGCTCTCAGTTACCTCATTACTGGAACCTCTCCATCTCCTATTTGACACTTGGGAAAAATATTTGGGGAGGGGACAGGTCAGTGGGCAGGGTCACAGATCCTGCAGAGGCAGAGGGATGGGAACTCAGGGCTCCCAAATTTTCAAGCAGCTGCCCAGCTGCTCAATCACCCTTCCAAATATTCGTTGCCAAGGCTGTGCTTGCCCCCCGTGCTGTGTGAGGGGATGGGGAAGAGACAGTGGGAACAGGATTCTCATTGCATCTCACTGTACTCTTACTCAAAGCAGAAGACCTGCTGCTCCTGGGGTACTCCTGGTGGGGCCCTGTAACAACAAACATGCTGCTTTTCCTTTTCTGCCTAGCCTCACCAATCCCATCCTCTCCGATGCTCTCCTTGCGGCCCTGACAGTGGCCCTGAAGTCAACCCCCTTTGACTTCCAGGGGGCACAAATCCTGTCCAGCCTCGATGAGGAAGCATTCAAGTGGGTTGCTGTTAATTATGTCCTGGAGAACTTCATCAAGGTAAAAGGGGATCCTTCCCTGGGGAGTACAAAGCTGAGGGACTCCCACTATCCAACAGTAACGCACAGAGGCGTTGTTAAAGCTCTGCACTTTGAACAACGTTAGGCAGAGCTCCCACTGCCTTTCAAAGCAGGGAGGTCATCTCAGACACCAGCTGGCTGGTAGATCTGAGAGGACAGGGTCAGGCAAATGTTAGCACCACTGGCAACAGGAGAGCCTGCCTCCCGTCCCACACCCAGCCCAAAGACAGAGTATTTACATCAGCAGTCAGAGGAAACTCCCTGTCTCTACTGCTAACTACAGCATTGCCAAAATCAGCTCTGCAAGACTGGGGTAGATGAACCCACAGGATTCTTCTGACAGGAGGATCACTGTGGCAATAAGGAAGCACTTGAAGCCCTAGCTGCCCACCTGGCAACCTCTCAGTCACTCCCCACTATCCTCTTGCCTTTCCCCTGCTCTTACCTGCAGAGACCATTGCCTTGAACAGCCCTCTGAGGTGGTGACCCCTGAGCTCCGTTTGCTCTTGTGGCTGCAGGGAGCTCTCTGTGCAGATGGCAGTGCTTACACAGGGGCTGTCTGCTCCCTCCAAAGCCACGAGCTCAGCATCCTTGTCCCTGTGGGGAGACAGAAGTTGGGCTGTACTGCACTAGAAAGCTACTTGAGCTCACTCTGTGCGAGAGTACTTGTTTCCTGGCAGATGCACAAGCGGTGAGAAGTGACCTCTCTGTTTCTCTGGGTCAGTACGACTGGCGAGGACACTTGGTCCCCTCCAGCAAGGAGATGGCAGGAGTGCTGTCCTTGGAAGGAACATCAGCACAGCTCACTTCCCAGATGGAAGAAGAGAACGAGGCACCAAAAGAAGAAGTGAGGCTGCAGCTGTACGGGCAAACACACAAGGTGCACACTTGCCAGTGCCCCTGCCACGGCACGGAGCAGCTCCGCAGCAGGCTGCTCTCCATGCTCATACAGGTATGTATCTGCTGATGGCACCTGCAAGTTTCCTGGATACAAAGTCTACTCCCTGCGCCAAATACAGCAGCATAAGACAAGAGTTGGTGTAGCTGGTAATAGGTGAAACAGGGACCATCTTTAATTGAGGGTGTTTGTGTGAATCTAAAAGTCCAGTGCATCAGATGCTCTCTGTGCCCAAATCAATGTCCTCTATGCAGATACAAAGACACCCACTCCAGTTTCTTATTTGCAGGCTGTTTGGCTCACTGCTTAACACACATGAGCACAGAATTGCTGTCCAGAGGTGCTAAGACCACCGTCATGGTGGAAGGAAACAAACCCTTCCTTCCTTCAGCTCCTCTGAACTGCTCCTCCATTCTACAAGGTACCTGGGAACCAGCTGAGACCTTGTCATGAATCATTTTGGTCCCCACTAAAGCCATTTTTTTCAAAAATGACCTCAAATGAATTCACCCCCCACTTGCCTTCCCGTAAACCTGCTCCAGCCACACCTTTCTCTAGGGAACAGTCCCTTATCTGAAGCTCACATGGAGACCCACTTCACGATTATATTACAGGGAATCCCCAGGGATGAGAAATGCTAATTCTTGAGGTGTTCCCACCAACCTGCGTGGTTCTGTGGCTAAACAGCTACTCAGAAGACAGGATTAGGAAGCTGCACAGTACTTGGGTCACTATAGTTACCAGGAAATATGAGGGCTGAAGCACAACAAAACACTGAATTCTCAGAAATTCAGAGACCAGACTTGTGAATATAGACAAAACAGGAATAGAACGGCTGTCAAAGACAGAACAGAACAGCCTCTGCACTGAAATTTTATTTCTGGCCTGACAAGGATAAGACAGGGCCAGGACTCCCACAGGTTATAACTTCTCAGCCCCCAACAGCAAGCGTTGCAGCCTGCCTAAATTCAGTGGGAGCTGGGACCACGCTGCCCCAGAGGTCTATGGCCTTGTAGCTGAACAATGTAGATAAGGTCTTTTGCAAATCTTCTGCAATCTGCCTGCTCCTGGGTCGCCTCTCTTGCTACCTGTCTCCATTTTATGCTGTCCCTCTAGGATCAGAGAAATGTGAAACCTCTGTCTAACCCCTGCTGGCCCCTCGCCTACTCCCAGCAAGTGCAGTGGCGTTCGGTGCACACTGGGCCCTGTGCTGTCAGCGATCACACCCTGGGCACCCCCAGTCCCCAGGACATGTTCAATGTCACTGGCTCCAGCAATTCTACTGCCTGCAGGAAACTTGTGCAAAGTCTGCTCAACGCCTCTTCTTCCTGCAGTTTCTTCAAACTTTCTTTTGACAGTGTTTTCAAGCCTCCCCGGACCAAGTTTCTGGTAGGTTCTCATTTACATTGGGCTAAGCAATTGGCATGAAAAACCTCTGAAACTGGGCCATTTTGTCACTCATAAATGTAGTGGGACCAGCCAAGTTGTACCCTCGGCTAGCCAGGAATGCCAACACTCTGGCTAGTGCTGAATACCCAGTGCTAAGACTGTAGACATGCATGTCCTGCCCTGTCCCCTCCTCAGAGCACACTGCTCAAAGTGGCACCCCAGGCTTCCCATCAGTAACTGTGATCCCAGGGGTCAGCAGTACCTGTTTGTGCGATAAGGTTTGGAGGGCCACAGAGCCATGACGGAGTTCCCGTCCTGCACAGAGCATCTCCTCCCACACCACGTCCATGGTGAAGCAAAAGGCCCTCTGCCCTTATCTAAGCAATCACCTGAGGATGCTCTGCCACAAGTGTAGTTCTATAGAAAAGGCTAGATCTAGTGGTCAAAGTGACTGGGATGTTAAGATAGGACCAGCTCAAGATCTTAGGGTGCACAGATTGCATTCCAGAGAAGGGATGTGGAGGAAAAAATTACAGAAATCACCACAATTTCCTGCCACCAAGAGCATCCCATGGATATAGTGTAAAGGATCATAAGGACTAGCCAACCTAATATCAAGACAGGATCAGAAGGGCTGCTGTATTCAAGTTAGAAACAGTCCAGCTTCCCCCTTCAGACAGCACCTGCTGCTTTGTCAGTGCCTATCAAACACAGACAGGTAGAAGGGACATCCTGAAAACATGCCCCATGGTGACTGCCACTTACCTTCCCTTACACCCTGCATGGGAGCCTCCCAAGTGCAGTCCAACCTGATGATTATTTCTGCTGCTCTTATAGGTGATTTCTGAGGCCCTGGACTTCCTGAGAGAGGCTGTACCCTCTCCTGACTTGAGTCAGGCAGTCAACAAGCTCTGTGGGATGTCTGCCACAGAGGTAAATGTGCAATAACTTAGTGTGCAGGGACAGAGCAAAGCAACAGTCTAGCTGTAAAAGCTCATGTGACTTAGGCTGACAGGGCTGTAAGTTACTGACCCCTTCAGGTGAAAAAAAAAATGAATTTGCCTGCACTTTTTTTTCTTAAAAAAAAAAAAAAAACTGAGAAAACAGGCCCTTCCTCTCAAATCCCAGCTGTTGCTAACACTTGGGCTCAATTAAATGAAAAGCCACAAGTACTTTTTACTGCATATTAGGGATGGAGAGGCAGCCTGCCCAGTCTTGCTTACATATCACCTTGTTTCCTGTTGTCCCTCTCCTTACACACAAGGAGCCCTTTTACTCAGTCCAGAAATTTCCCCATTTCACCTAGGCCCACAAAGACTGAACCACAGGGGGAAATGGCAGCTCTTTTGCTAGTCTGGCAACTTAAAAAGCTACCCTCATTTGAGCTGCCAGTGACCAAGAATCCCTTCTGCAGCAACATCCATATTGGCCATTCTCTGCAGTGTTTAACAATGAGGTAGCAAGGCCTAAAACTTTTTTTTTTTTTTCTGGAGAGAAGAAGAAGAAGATCTTAGTGCTCTTGATGAAATAAAGGCATTAGTTCAGCCTAATTAGGGAGCAGAGACTCATACCTGCTCACCTGCAGGACAACTGGAGGAGAGTGGGTTGTCACTTCTGCTGCTCTTGCAACTGCCTGATCTTTTAATGAGATGGGGACAAAGACACAGAGGTGATGGTAACTCTTAGAAAACAACATGGTGGGTATGGGGCAGCATGGCCTCAGTCTGCACAGGACACAACTGTGTCTCCTCCAGCCCTGCAGTCAGCCCAGAGCAGGACATGATGGGTTTTAATCAGGCCTGAAATGCAGCTCATTTTTCTTTCCTTCCCCTTCCACCTGCTTTTGGAAATGACACCAGCTAGTCAAGGAATCCAAGACAAGTCTGGATACACTTGCTGATTACTGTGCTGTGTCCACCTTCATCGTCCATCTGAGCACAAAGGGATACACGTCCGACCTGAGCAGCTCTGTTCGGACTACATTCCAGGAGGTCGGTACCGGTATTCCAATTGGGAGGGAGGGTGGTTTGCGTAAAGTCAGACTGTCACACTCCCACAAGCTCTAACCAATTGTGTTTCTCCAGCAAGATATTTTCATAAATTAAATTAACAGTTCTAGTGATCAAAAAACTAATGTCAAAGAGATAAGATTCCATTTGTCTCCACTAAAAATCAGATAGGTTAAAAAAGCCTGTGACCAAGAGCAGGGACAGAGATAGATTAGTTGCTAATTAATGCTAAGGACAGAAGGCTGATATTATTTCCCAAGCCCAGAGATCCCACTCTATCTCTTTGCAATCAACTTCATATCAGTAACTGGTAGAGGCACCACTAAAATTCCCTTGAGATCTGGAACCCCTAAGGAAAAGGGGATTTGTTGCAGGTCTTCTAAATGTTTTCCTTCACAAAAACAAAGCAAGTCCACTCCCAAAGTTGTTCTCAGCTTCTCAGCTCACTGACAAAGGTAGAGTGACAGAGCCCTGGAACAGGCTGCCCACAGAGGCTGTGGAGGCTCCTTCTCTGGAGATCTTCCAAACCTATTTGGATGCCACCCTGTGCCCTGTGCTCTAGGTGTCCCACTGGAGCAGGGGGGTTGGACTAGATGATCTCTGGAGGTCCCTTCCAACCTCAAACATTCTGTGGTTCTGTGAAAGGCATAGTCCCATACCATCCAAATGTGGCCACACTGGTAATAGTGGTTCTATCAACTATCTGAAAAAGTCAGATTCATGGTCCACCCAAGGAGTCCAGAGATAAACTACTTACAAGATAAGTCTGAGACCCATCCAGGAGCCAAAGGCAAAGCTACCAACAACATATTCAGGAAAATCAGAAAACTGAAAGCACAGGAAAAAGAACAGGATGCAGCTGCATCTCCAGTGCAGCCCAGGGGAGAGGCGAGTGCCCAGACCTGAACATAAATGGAGCTCCCTGGCCAGGGGCGGCGGGTGAAAGCTCCTGGTGAGGCTGGTTAGGGCAATTCCAGCCTGTTAGTGCACTCAGGGCCCTCACTCAGGGCCCTGACAGTGGGAGGGGCTGCTGTCCTGAGATTTCAAGCCTAGTCCTTAGATCAAACTCAAATAAAGCATGTTAGGCATTAGACCTGCTCACAGAAACACAGCTGGGGTCCAGACTTAGGTTTCTCTGTCTGCTTCTTTTCTGACCTCTCCTTTTTATTTCAATAGATTGGTGATGTATCCTCTGGCTGGACTCTTGGGTACCTGTTGACTCTGAGCAACACTATCCCACAGGACAACCCAAGCTTCCTCAAGGGCATTGAGCCAGGGATCTGGTCTTTGCTCCTCATCCTCTTTGTTGTGTTGCTCACTGGCGCTTTCATGCGTATTTCATACCGAGTGATGGCCAAGGAAAACAGCTCCAGTAACAGGAACAGCAGTGTTTTTGATGACAACTGACTGCTATTCCAAGACTGGATCTCCTGTGAGAGCGCAGTTAACAAGGTACAAATAGAAAAACAGAAGTTTACCTCAGTGGGAGATGCCAGGGATTTCCTGCAAGACTCCAGAGCCTCAGTGCCTTATTTCAACCTGCTGTTCAAGTGCTAACACTTGCATTGCTGTAGTCAGAGACAACAGATCTTGCTCTGCAGGAAGCCTGAGACTCCCAGTGGATGGCAAGCAAAATGTTCTCCAAATGATCAGCTCGCACAGATCTTGTTTGGACTGCAACTAAGATTACAGGTGTTCACAGAATGGAATCATACCCTTGAGCAGTGATGTAAACACAACTATAAAGTTAATATTGAGTAACCTTTTTCAGTCTAGAGAGTTGGTTTCCGGAAGAGGTCCTCTGTCTCTTCTGACTACCAAAGAGGAGATTCCTGCAAAATCTCTAGTAATAAAGACTGAAACTGCCTTAAAATACAATCAGAACGTAACAGCTAACTTGCTTCCCTGTTCTAGAGAAAAAAAAAATCAAAACTATTTTTTTTCCTGCTACTGCTGATCTATTTTTCCACCTTAGCCAAAGTATGTGTGGCAGCCTCCCTTCCAGGGAATGCTCCTTCTGAGTGATAATCCTTCAAAAGCAATGGTCCTTTTTCGGTGGTAACGGTGCTGCTGTCAGTGTTATCAGTGTTACAGTAGCAGGCAGAGGTCCTGGTGGAGATCAACACCTTCCTGTGGCAGCACGCTCTGAAAGAAGGTAGTAAGAAAATCTCCACCACTGCAGAAAATATACAGAGCACCAAAGGAAAAACAAAAGGCCCAGAAATTCAGCTGAGCTCCTGTCTCTCAGCTAAGCCACAGTAACTCAAGATTACACTTGTCAACTTAAACTCTTTCATCAGGGGTTAAATTAATGTGTTTTATCTCACATTTGTTAAATCTGGGGACATGCTTGGCTCAGGTTCACCAGTTCATTCAGTTGCACTAAACTGCCTGTCATGTTGACTCTGGAAGGTAAAGTAGTTCATCTAATATTGCCCTTTACAGAACAGCAGACCCAAGAACAAAAGGTGAATCTCCCAGCTGTCAATGCAATGACTTCTGTGTTAGATTGCGACTGAAGTTACCTCATAATCCAATACTCAGGATTCCTCTGGGATTTAGCAGTCATTCTAGCTCCTCTGGTCTGCTCTTTCCAACTAACAGATGAGGTGCAGTACAAGTTCCCAGGGTTACTGTGAAGAAAAGTGGCAGATTCAGACTTTTAATTTTTCAGGTCAGTAAATGCTTTTACTATAGCATTTAGAGTTCATTTTTCAGATATTTTCAGTGACTCAGACACATAAGTTCTGTTAAAAGCCAAAGAAATATGTACCTCTAGCTCATTTCAGACCACTTTAACCATGTCTAATTGCTTAGAGATGCAGTGAGGTGCCTTGTACAATCTTTAAAGCTACCATGGTGCTCAAATCCATTCAAATCTGTATGTTAATCCTTTGTGCAACTAATTCACATACAGAAACTCCCACTCATAATATTGGTGGGTGTACTCATAAATTTTCAAGCCAGTTGATGAAGATTTGGAACTTGTCAGGCAAGTTTGGAAGGGGGCGGAAGCAAATTTAAACAAGCCTCATATTAATTTCTTTGAGTTGCACATTAGATATTTTAATTATACCATGTTATTAAAGATACTTTAATAGCCTGTCTGTGTTATTCTTGGCAAGAAATGAAAGCAGACATTTTATTGTGAATATAAAGCGTGGGAGGATGGGGGATGCTGATTTTGCCGCTGTTTAGTGCAGAGCTGTTGTGCTGTGCACTTTGGACTCCCTGCATACACTCTCTTCCCAGTGGCAGGCAGGTGGCAAATGCCTTCAGATAACCTGGCTGTTGGTAGCTAGTTAATGAGACAAGCCAACATCTTTGATGTGTTCTTTGCCTGAAGTGCCTGAAGAAGGCAGGAGGCATTCAGGCAGGCCTGCACAGAAAAAGCCTGAGGTTGTCAGGGGTATCAGGGAACTTCCTGGGATTTCACTCCTCCCACATCTGGAAATGCTATCATTAAACAGGACGCTGTGCATGGGACCTGTCAGGACACAAGAGACCTTTGGGATTCACACTGAGAAGGATCTTGCCCAGAAAGGATCCTACCACTTTCAGAAGTGGAAATAAATCAGTGAGTGAGATGCCAGAAGCACCTTCATGTCAGTCCAGCACAGGTTTGCAGAACTAATCCTCAGATTACCTGTAGAGCAGAAAGCTGCTTAAAGGAGCTTTTTACATCAGCTCATTTGCTTTGAAACAAAGACAGCTGAAACCCATTGCTAGCAATGCAGTATTTTAGTGTGGAAATGATTAATAAAGAGGATTTTCTAACTGTTCACAAATCTGGTATTTTTATACATAGTTTCCTTCCCTTCTCATTCCAGCGTAAACTGTGAGGAAGATCTTCTAGCAAATGTCTGTTCATATTTAATTGAAGTTCTGCTGTTGTCAGAAAGTATCATTAAGAAAGAAATCAAAAATATTTGATATATGCATTGACATCAGACAGAAGTGTATCTATTTTAGCTCTAGAAACACAGTAGGTTAGCTGACCTGTCTCAATTGGCCTAAAGTTCATATCAGCATGTTTGCAGAGTACATTAACACCTTGTCTTTCTTCCAGATTATACCATTGCCAAAGTGTCAGGGTTCCTAGTCATTACATCCCATCCAGATTGCACTTTTTTTTTTTTTTCATATTTTTTGAGCTGTTCTTGGTCTACAGTTGTGAACAACTTACTCTTATGAACTCCCATGGGCAGCTAGTGAACTCCCACACAAATGGAGAGAAATAATGGTACATTGCCCACAGCATAGTTCTGCAGTTCCCCAATCCACCACCATAGGAGCAGAATTGTTTTGTTTTTTCGTCTTGTTCTGAGGCATCAAACTCCCTGAGATCATCGGAGAGCATCCTAAGCCTTCCTGTCAGCACTTGGGTGTAGATGAAGTGCTACTTTTGAGATTACAGGTATTTCACAGAACACTTACGATGGATGAATCACTGCACTGGGATTTCGAGCTGTACTTGCACCTAAGCTCCGGTACAGACTTCCTAAGAGATCTTGGCAAGTCACAAGAAGGTCAAGAAGTGTGTGACTCAAGAACTTTGCAAAACTTGCCATAACAGATAAGCTTCAGTTTGGCAGTGGTAATGCAGCACCTGTAACTCTTTCTCTCTTCCAGGTATTGATCTGTCTGTGAAGATTTCCATTTTGGTGGTCAAGGGAAGGTCTCTGAAATTCAAAGCATAAACTTATTTAAGTTGTTTGTGGCTGTTATTATAAATAATAATGAGATCACTTGAAAACCACAACTGGTAGAACAAATCTAGCAGGACATGAGAGGAATGACTTCTAGGAAAGCTGGATTTAGAGTTCTATCAGTATAGTTTTGTTTTGTTCTTATACCATGTCCATGATCATGCATGTGAACATATTCCAGAGAAACAGAAAGCCATACAATGTTTATATCCTACCTTGTGGTCTATCACTCCTACTTCAGGAGCTAATTCAGGATATATGGAAGTAGATGAAAGTGCTATCAATAGAACAAACCTGCCTGAAAACTGGAATCCCACTTTTTGCCACAGTTTTCTCTTAAAATGTCCTTTCATAATGCCATCAAATACGGAAAAATCAGTGTTTTGGTATTTTGAAAGCATAGCACACCCAGTCATTCCAATGTGTATTAGTACGCAGTACAGAGCATGCAGGTTTGACCTGGGTTCAGCTCTGCCCTTGTGACTATCAGACTTGCAGACACACTTCTCGCAGTAGGGTACTTTTAGGACCCCTGTTCCAGTCAGGTAAACACAGAAAACAAGCTCCTGCTCCTCGGTGTGTAATGACAGCATTTAGTCACAAGAGGGAGGCTTACTGGAGGCTTGCTCGACAGCACCTCAGCCTTAGGAAATCACCAATACAATTTTTACACAACCAGTAGCAGCTTGTCCCACTACAGATCAAATCTACTAGGAAAGGGGCTTGTTTGAAACTCAAGGAGCCCTATGATGTGGACACAGATGAAAGACACTGCAATATGAAGTTCTCTATATGTGAGATGTGAAATCAGCTCTTAGCAATTTAAGAAGTATTGTCATTACTGAACAAGGCTTCCCAGTAGGGAGATGAGCAGCAGCATGTGCACTGGTGCTCATGGCTCTCGTGGAAACCAGAGGGACACTAATCCCCAAAAGGAAGAGGACTACCCTGAGAATGAAGTAGAGGGGTCTCTGAAAAAGACAGAGGAATGATAAAATCAAATTTTGTGTGAAAGCAAGATTACTTTTATTCACAGCAGGAGGTGTCACCATAGGCCCACCTTATGATTGAATTAGTCACCATTTCTCTGTGGAAATCATCTCTGGTGAGTAGCTCTCCTGCATGAATGAAGGTGACGCCAGTGGTGTTTATCTCTGGACAATGTACAGCAGTTAAGCTGTAGAACTGGATCAAGGAAATCTGAAAAAAGTGTTCAAAGTTCACTGGTTTCAAGCATGAAGGAGATATAAATCAAATGCTGGCAGTTAATGATGAACCTTCTGTCAAGGAAAAGCTGTTTCAACATTATATTCTGTTTTCCAGTAATCACCGGCAGTGTTTAAGCCTCTTTTGAGCGCAAGCTCTGAAGTAACAGGCACACAGCCTCCTATTGAACTGAGGGGCTCGGTGGAAATTAGCAAACCAAATGCTAGGAGCTCTTCTTCCACATAGCTATGGCTGAACCTCAGAGGTCATTATTACAGGAGATTGTTGACACCAAGAGCTTACACAGCTGCAAAAGGTAATGAGACAAATTTGTCAGGGGAAAAAAAAAGTCCATCAAGGCAATGAAACAGAATGACAGTTGCATGCGGCGAAAGAATTTCCTGAACCACTCACCACACACGTGTATGTTTACCCTGTTCATCTTTGGTACCTGCTTCTGGTCATTAAAGACAAGATGCTGGCACAGAAGAGTCATGGCATGATCCCATTCAGCTGCTCCTCTTCCTTCCACCATAAATCCCACCCTTGTCCCTCACTCACCAGTATTTGGGAACAGCCCCTCGTGTTTCAGTCCTTCCTAAGCAAATCCCTAGAAATAAGTGGAGAGAAAGACCAAAATGACCAAATGTCTGTACATGCCCATGTCATACTTGAGTTTTACCATGCATCTGGAGCAGCCCCAGTGCTGCAAACAGGTGCCATCCCCATTCATTCTGCAATGTTCCTCTGCTGAACTCAGAGCTTTACCTGTATAAATGGAATTTGCTCCATGCTTGGACTCCTAACTGTCCCAGCACCATCCCGACCCCAAATACTAGGCTCAGTTTAAATACGGAAACAGACTGCTGTCTTGTTGGTTGTATATCAACACAACAATTAAAGCGATTGCCTGCCTACCTGCCAAAGGGAAGCATGATCTCTTTATGCTCTGTTGCACAAAACAGAACAGTGATTTAGTAGAAGAGGAACAAATAATGCTCATAAAGAAGGTATCTCCCTGCTGTGCTCAAATTGAATATATTCACGGCAAAATCTTTTTTCATTCCCCGCCAAAAAGTTGCACAAAAAAATGCAATAAAAAGTTAAAAAAATAACTTGTTCAGAAAACAGAAATTCAACTTTCAATCTTAGTTTTAACTTACTGTGACTTCCTCTGGGTTATACCTAGGAACTCTGGCCTGGTAATAGCCACTCCTGATGTTTTCTACCACCATGTTACTGCCATTAACTCACACAACAAACTTAAGGATGGAAAACTCAGAAGCAGCTAAATGAACGAGGTGCTTCTCACTTACAGCAATATATAAAGAAAAAAAAAACTCTAAAAAATCAAATATCAAATAAAACAGGTCTTCAACCAAAGACAGAATGTGTGAGGCATGTTCCTCCCTAGTTTGGGCTTCCCCTCGCTGCTATCCCTGTGTTTAGAAATGCACTTTTGTTCCATCAGGGCCAAGAAATTTGAATTTATTTTTTCCTCCTAGAACTTGCCAATTGCCAGCGCTCTGTGCAGATGGTTAGCCTTTGAGGGAATGCTCCATGTGAGAGGTGGTTCTGGCAGAAATCTGCTGCCTTACTGGCCAGCTCAGCTCCTGGAATGTGCAAATTAGGATGCTGGGCTGCCACAGCCTTGGAGGTAGAGGAGCTAAGAGAGCCTGCGGCTTGAGCAGCTTCTCGTGGAGACTCCTTGCAGCTGGGCTGCATTCCTCCTCACAGAGAGCCTAGAAATGCAGGTGGTTTACTTTAATTTTAAACATGCAAAAATATTCCAAATGGAATTCTTATCTGTTGTAGATCTGGATGTAGCTTGGGACAGAAGTACTGGCTGACTGGGACAGCATTAGCGAAATATGTATTTTGGAGGAATATGAAGTGCCTCCTAATGCACAGATTCTGCCAGGAAAACCTTTGCAGATTCAATCACAGAAGCTGAGTCGCAGCCATCACACAGGATATCTGCTCTGCTGCACAATTCTGCGTAGCATTTTGGAGATACAGTAGTACTAACTGAGCAGGACACCTGCATTTCTTTTTTTTTTGCTGCTGCTAGGGCTGCTGGGATGGCACCCATTTGTCACTCTACCCACGACAGAACAGCCTCGCAAACATTAAAGGCAGTGAGGCTGAACCACAAGCACAAGCTGTCAGAGGCACAGGTTACAGGGGCTCATGATTTCTAAGCAAGTGAGGAAATAGATCTTGGGCACTGACGCACAGTCCTTCTCCTTCTGGCCCAGGCTGCAAAAAAAAATCCCTGTATCTGCATGAAAAACAGCAACACTCGAATGAGCAAGTCTGCTGCTCACCCTGCAATGGCTCCCCCTGCTCCCTCTCTTACAGGCTGTGCTGTCTGGAGCTTCCAGCACGCAGAGCCTTGCGGATGCTGCTCTGGGCAGGCTTCCCTCACAGTTTACGCTGAAGCCACTTTCCTAGATAGTAGAACACTGCAAGCCGCAGAACACAGGCAAGAATAAACTCTGTCCTGCCTTCTTAGTCAGAGAGAACATGGTATTCAAGTTCTGCATTACTCCGTTTGAAGATGAAAATAGCTGGATCACATCCTGGAGGCAAAGCTGTCTTTACTGTTTATTGCACACTTGAATGAAATCTCCAGCAAGTCTGGTTCGGATTCCCCCCAACCACATTTGACACTTGAGTAAGACACTGAAGTTTTGGATCTGGACACGCAACCCACCAGAGAAAGGTGGTGTCGGGGGAGGAAGCAGGGGCACGCTGGAGCTGGAGTGAGCTGAATTAATGCTCTCCACCAAATGTGGTGTGCATACAGCCCAGAGGCAGCTATTCAATGCAATGTTTAAAATTAGGTGGGATAAATCGGGACCCAAATGTCTTTGCATGACTCAGCTATCTCTGAGTAAACTGCATAAACTCCTACGTTCTGGCTTCTAATGTATGGCATGTGCCAATGTGCTTTCCTCCGTCTTCAGGGATTGTCTGGGCACCTGAGACTCCTGAGCAGCTCTCCCAGGATCTCTTAAGGCTGCCCGAGACTCCTGTGTTACTCCAGATCTGCTAGGGCTCTTCCAAGGGTCTCTGGGGACTGTCCAGGTGCCTCTGGGGCTCCTCTGGGTGCTCCTGCGCTCTTGCCAACACCATCAAGAGCTATTTTGTTTACATCCTATAAACAGCAATCACCAACACCCACGTTTTAGGCCAGCCATGAAAGGCTGCTCTACCTCCACCACCAAAAGCCTTTGTGATGTTATTCTGCAGCTCAGCGCACACCATGTAAAAGAATCGAGGTCATCTGCTGCCTTTGCCGCAGTCCACTCCCACATCAAGGCACCAGCCTGAGACAAGCCGTGTTTGCAGAGCCCCATTAGGAGCCTTTCAAGTCCTAGCTACATTATGAAACAGTAAGAGATGCTAGGACTTGTAGGCCTTGCTGGCATCCTAATGAATATACATAAGCATAAAGGCTGTGCTACAGCAACCCTCACGGCGCGTTCTGAAGAAGCTGTGACCAACAAATGAACTGCTATGCAAAAATGTGCTAACAAGGCCGGGCTGCACAAGATGAGCAGCCCTGCAGAGCAGGAGAGAGGGGAAAGCAAAGTACAGCAGATGTTTATTCAGCTTGGGATGCTCAACTGCCTAATAACAGGGCAGGGACACGAACAGCCAGCTCAGGAAAGAGGTGTTGCCTAGTAGAGCGCTGCTGTGCCTGCTCTACAAAAAGCAGACACCACTCGAGCTCTGCATGGTGTTCTGTCTACTTGCTCATCACATTCGCGTGTTAGCCTCTCATGTTGCATGCGAGAAATGTGAGAGGGCCATGCCTCGGAGTTCCCAGACTTCCGGGGGCCCTTGCAGCCAAACCCGTGCTGCTTTTTGGGAGCCAAGGCCAGAGCTGCTCGCCTGGAGGCCTGGGAGGAAAGGTCCCCCCTCGGGAGCACCCTCACAGCTCCCAGGCGCCACCTTCCTCCACGCAAGGGGGATGTTAAAGGAGCCCCCTTCTCCACGGCTCGCCCCGCGCACACGAAGCGCTCGGCCAGGCCGCGCCCCGGCCTGACCCCTTCCCGCCTCCCCGCCGCTGGGCGCGGTTGTCCCGGCAACGACCGCCCAGCCCCGCCGCCTCAGGCGGCTGCGCGCCAGAAAGTGCTAGAAAGGCGCCGCAGCCTGCGCAAGCGCATGCGCAGAGGGGCTCCCCCCCGCGCCTCTGCAGCGCCGGCGGAGGGCGGGGGCGGGCGGCGGGGACAGCGGCGTGAAGCCTTCCTGGAGGAACCGGCGCCTCCGTGGGCGCCCTGAGAACGCAGCCAGGGGGAAGGGCCGGCAAGGGTGCCCCCAAAGACCGCGTCCCCCCGGCCCCGCAGCGAGGAGCTGCCGCCTACGCTGCGCAAAGTGCGCACTGGGCTTCGGGAATGAACGGCCGCGCGAGCCACCGCCCAGCGCCGGCTGCGGAGTCACTGCGACGGTTACTAGGACACTTCGCTTCCATCCAATCAAATGACGCGAGCTTATGGCCCAGCCCGGCAGCCAATCATTCGCGACATCAATCATTCAATTAAGCCAATCGGGAGGGCGCTAAGCAAGGAGGGGCGGGCATTCCTGAGCGCTCGTTGCCTAACAGTAAAATCAACAGGAAAAAAGGGCGGGACAAATAGGAGCGCATAGTTTGAGTGGCAGTGCCCCAGCCAATCATATTGCGTCACTTGTGGAGCCTCGTTATGAGGAGCCAATAGCTGCTGCTGACGGTCGCATGGGCGGGTAAAAGAAGGCTGCGCGCGCATTCCGCTGCTATATAAGGGTTGGCGGTTACCTCACGCCGTCAGTCAGTGCGAGGAAGAGCGGTGCTGGGTGAGAGCGCGCTGTGCTGCCGCCATCATGAGGGAGATCGTGCAC
>VZSV01000208.1:319522-367899 GCA_013398735.1 Nothocercus julius | reverse complement strand
GCACCAGGGCCCGCGCGGGTCTGAGTGGGAGCGCCCCGCTCGAGGGCTGCGCCGGCGGGAACCGCTCCAGCCGCGGCTTCCCGAGGGGAGGGATCCCCTGCGAGAGAGACACTGAGTCACGGAAAGGAGCGGGGGCGCCGGGGCATCCCCAGGGAGGCGGCCCTGGGCCCACCCTGCTCCTCCTCTGGCGCCAGAGCTGTAGAGGACATGGTGGGGCCTGGGATTCATCTGGTCATTTTGCCTGCGCACGGGGGCATCTCAAGAAGTTCAGTCATTTATAACTCAATCAAGGCCGTACCTAGACCATGAAACATCGGTGGCTTCCCTACCAGCACCAGCGAGCAGTAAGGGAGGAACAAAATAATAAATAAAATCAAACACTTGGCTCGCTTTGGCTGTACCTGTAGCGCAGACATGTCCCCTGCCACATCAAATGGGGCATTTGCTTGCTGCCTTTGCTACCATTGGTGAAGGAAGGGGAAATAACAGAGGAAAGGAAGTCAAAAAAGGAAGGAAAAAACTCTCTAGCCCGTGTAGACCGTGAACCGGAGCAGAGCCCAGCGCGTTGAGACTCTGCAGGACCGGCCGAGCTTGGCAGCCGTGTTGGGCTTTCCCTTAAAAACAGCCTGTGACGTAGGTCCCTCGGGCTCCCCAACCCGCTCCGGGCCAGGGGCTCCCTGAACCCACCCTAGTTTTCCTTGGCAGTTCTGTGAAATGATTGATCCTACTCCTGTAGTAAGCTTTTCCTTATTGTAAAACACTTTACCAGAGTCAATCTGCTTTTTTTTTTTTAAACAAATTCCTTCAATTTTTGTACTTGTAGGTCATTTTTATTTCAGCCCTCTGATTATTATTCCCTCTCCCTGAACTCCTCTTTTGTTTTATTTACATCTGTATTACAGGGCAAAGCCCCATAGGCTGGACTCTATCCTCCAGCTAAAGCCCGAGCTGCAACAAATCCAGCAGAATAACCACCTATCCCATCTAAAAGAGCATAAAGTTTGCAAGAGGGTAACAACTCTGGTTTGTATTCAGGTTTGGAATCCTTGTATAGCGGTATTGTCAAGTGCTATTCCCAGGTTTGCAACAGCCAATAAAAGTGATCAAATCAAAAGCTGAGAAAGCCTTCTCTGGTTGGCAGAGGAAAACATACGCAATGAGATCCATCTCCTCCCGGGAACGCGTGTTGATCCGGAGGTTGGGGACCGATGGCGAGGAGCTGTTTGTGAACACTCCTACAGTTTGCAGAAGGAAGCGCCGCATGCAGGAGAAGGGCCACCACCTCCGAGCAAGCAGGAGCTTCCAGGAGAACCACTAAAGCTTCAACGCATGGGGATAGTTTGTCCTTCTAACCTTTTCCTCTCTGCTATGACCCGATGAGTGAGCGACCACCCATTCTTCAGACAGGGAGGCGTCATCGCCCTGTTCCTGACTCTGGTGTGTCCACGTGTGTCACCCCATGCACTTGCTCACCACGATAACCCCTCCAAACTAGCAGGGAAGCCTGCGGAGACCCAGCGTCACTGATGATATCATCAATCAAACGAGCTTGTTATCGCTTCCACAAAACACACCCGTCTGGGATTCAGCTGATAACCAACATCAGCGAGGTCTAACAGCAAACAGATCTTGACAAACATTCTTCAGGCTTCGAGTTTGCTAAAGGCAACTACACTGATACAACACGCTGCAGTGAGATATTGGATCTTAGTAACATCCAATATTCTCCTCAAAAAAGGAATGCCACCCAGTATTAATAAAGTTTACAGTGGAAAGATTAAGGACTTTTTCTCTGTCCTCTATAACAATATGTCTCAAAGACGACGTTTTATCAGATTTAAGTTTTTCTCGCAGTCACTTTCTTCAGTGTTTTCACCAATAAGAAATAAATGAAATCAAAGCTACAAGTGCTCGTGTGTGACATAAAGGTTGACAAATATAAAATATTAATGAAGACAGGATAGTGATAGAGAACAACCAGGTCAACTGGTTAGTTGGGTCCATTCAAACAAACTACATTTTAATTCAAGGGGAAATGCAAATCTAGACATTCAGGAATAAAGCTAACAAGGTACACCCGCATAAAGGAGTCCTGCACCTAGATCCACGCTAGAACTGGCAGATATTAGAAAGAGAAGCGCACACGAGACACTGGCAGAGCTGAAGCAGAACCAGCGAATTCCCCAGGAGAGCACGTCCACGCTTAAACTGCTCATCAGGGCTGCTCTCCTGGGGTCCTCGTTCCCATGAGAGCTACGATGGCTCCACGAGAACCACGGTGCTGCCCCTGAGATCACCCCTGTTGAGCGCTGACCTCCCTGCGCCCAGGGAACCCTGCGGCTTCAGTTACAGAACCTCCCGCTTTGCCGAAAGGACCAAGACCTGCCCCTGCTCACCTGGATGCACAGGGATATAACCTGGGACCTCATGCTTGGTCCCCGTGAAGTCCTCTATGAACCTCAGCTTGGGCAGCGGTGCCAGCAGGGAGCGAGGGCTCTTCCGAACGCTAGGATCTGTCAGCAGCCGAAAAGTGGTTTTGCCAAAGGTCTCTCCAAACTGGTAGCTGTACTGAGGCACAAAGCCCTCATATCTGCGGAGGAAATCAAAAGGAGCGTTCACTCACGTGACATTTGAAGATGTCCTTTCCACGTACGGAACAATTTTGCTTGGGGCTTTTGCACATTTGAAAGAGCATACGCAGGGAACACGGGAATGGGCTTTGCAGGGTTGGAGGCCTGTGAGCATGGATGTGTTTTTAGCGGAGCATTGCCCTGCAGGCAGCACCGGCACGAGACGGACGCGGCTGTGCATGACCCGCGGGTGTGCGCCACACACGTTCGCGGGAGCAAAGGCCCTGGCTCGCAGAGCTGCAGCTGCGCAGGGGCGCAGGCTCGTGCACGAACCCGGGAGGAGGTCAGGGAAGGCCTCTGCAGAAGCAGGTTGCGTATGGGACAGTAGGAAAACTTCCAGCAGGAGCACGGTCCAAAGCTCAGCCTTCAGGGATCCTCACTTCTGGTATTAAAACAACTTGAAATCTTGTGATCTCTCTTACAGTTATAAAACACAGTGAATCATGTGCAATTTCCAGATGTCTCCTGTTCAGTGTTAAAACTCGGATACTGGAAAAAAAAAAAAAAAAAAGTAACCTGCAAACAATTCTGTCCCCTATCCTCCCAGGGAAGCACAGGGTGGGACAGGGTCCAGCAGCAGGCGGGAAGAGCCGCGCAGTTGCCGCGCTGGGTTGCAAGGAAACCCTCACGGGCCGCTGCAAGCTCGTAGCAGGGCAGGCGACTGCGCGGTCTGAGGACCTTCGTGCAAGGCCTGAAGCGACGTTTTAGCACAACCACGCGCACCCGCCCCCCTTCTCCTCAGTGCTCAGGCCTTCACGCTGGGGAGCCAGGGAGCCTTGCACTGCGAGTAGGTGGGATTTGCTCCATCTGGAGGAGAAGGGTCATGTTCCCTGCAAGCCAGATGCCCTGCGTTAACGCCCATTTTTCTGAAGGTAAATGGTCTAACCAGCCTCAGCATCCAGGTCACCCTAGAGTCTGGACCAGAGAGACCCTCCCAAGGGGGCAACTGCTTTCCCAAGATGCTGATCTCTCCTTTTCCCTGGGCTCAGGACAGACAGAGAACGTTTCAGTCTGTGCACAGCCCATCCTGGGGAAGGAAGATTGGGCCGTGGGGCCTCGGGGAAGGAGCCTGAACTCAGGTATGACACAGAAGCTGTAAATGCTGCCAGCATCAGAAGTCTCCTAATGGGGATGTTGTTCCTCTGCCGAAGGAGGAAGGCAGCACTGCCAATTGCAACACAGACAGAAATGCTCCCTCAGTGATGCTGCTGCGTATTTGGGGAAGATGTTGGATGATGCATGAATGTCATAAGATGATGAGTAAGTACTTTCCCTGCCAAATGCATTAAGCAGCCGCTAGCCAAGGAATGCATTTACAGCTGGCAAGCTTCCCCGCTTCGCAGGGCAGGATCTTGATATCAAGAGCTGGTGCTGGAGCTCTGCGGCCCATTTCTCATCGATTTTTCAGTAAGTCTTGGAGCATGAGGAAGCTACGCCAGGAAGGTGAAACCAAGCAAGAGCGTAAATGACATAGCCCAAATAATTACAGGCTTGTCAGAGAGATTTTGATCATGAACAAAATAATGGTAGGCCTAAGAAAGGCTTCAATTTATAAGCAATTAAGAGCAGGCTGATCTGAGGAGCTCAGGCGAGTCAGTCTGGGTTTGTGGGAAATGGATCTGCCCCATAATTGACTTACAAGTTCTGCTGTTGAAAGCAGTGGAGCTTCAGCAACAGACCTGGGCTCCTGTGCGCTATATGACTTTGTGGCATATGGTATTTTCATAAAGAATTTATCTCACCATTTCTGCAGTTCAGGCTCATCCATTTCCATCACAGGCCTCAAAACTCATATGAGCAGCAAGCCAAGGAGGTGCTTTCTCAAGCCTGGGCCCAATTTCACTTTTCTCTTACGCCACCCTATCTTCTCAATCATCACTCCCCAGAGTGCCACGTAAACCTGCTCAGCCTCCTTCCTGGCCAAGGAAAAGGCCTGGCCCTCTGCCCAGCCTTGCCCCAGCTCCACGGAGCCTCCCTGCCGTGAGGCGGGCAGGACGACACCCAGGACAGGACTCACCTCGTGCATTTACTGGCTCTCCTTGTGCTTTCTCCTGTCCTACCAGCCCATTTCTCTTCCTAACGCTTCTGAGCACCGTGTGGGCATTTTCAGACACCGGCACCGGAGCTGCGCACGGAGCGATGCCCTCACCCAGCTATGAGGTCTTCCTCAGGCCGTCACATGCTCCAAGCCACCGGGCAAGACCGGGCTGACACCGAGAACAGCAGGGGCAGAACTCGGCCTTTTTGGGTCAATGTTCCTCCTCACCCCTTCATGGGATGGAGCAACAGCCTGAAGAGGAGCAGTCCCCACTGCTGCAGTTTGGTACTAGGGCCTTAACATTCTGAAAACAAAAATGAGGAAGACTTTCCACTGTTGGTCTATAAGAAAAGGTGCCCAGCCATGGCATCCGCTGTGTTATCACACACATGGTCCAGCATCAAATCAGATAGACAACTGGGGCAACACAACACTGCTTAAGAGAAAAAAAAAAAAAAAGGAAAGTTCCTGGCTGCTGCATATCGCGAGATCTTTCAGATGCCTTTCAGAGTAAGCTGTAGACTCAGGGACCCCAAGGAATTTTGGACCAGAGACTGCTGTTACCCCGCAGGGCCATCCAGCCCCTTCCAGATCACTTACATGCGTGGTGGTGATCACATGTCTCAGCACGGATCACCAGGGGACAGCACTGGCACCTTCTCTCCATTTCACCATGAAACATATCTGCTAATTTCTACCTCATTTCTCATTTTTTAACTAATAACTTGGCCAACTGCAGCTTCATTTTCTTTTCTAAAGGCCTTTAGAGCAGGACTCTGCAAAAAGCTTTTGAGACAGAGGATGTTCCGTTTCCATTTGAGGAACAGAAGGAATGTCCATTCCTCAAGTGAGGAACGTCATCCTCACTTCTTTGCTGTGAAGGTGCCAGAGCCCTGGCACAGGCTGCCCACAGAGGCTGTGGAGGCTCCTTCTCTGGAGATCTTCAAAACCCATTCGGATGCCACCCTGTGCCCTGGGTGTCCCTGCTGGAGCAGGGGGTTGGACTAGATGATCTCTGGAGGTGCCTTCCAACCTCAAAAAACTCTGTGGGTCTGCAGAAAGACAATTGGATAATAACTAGATGACCATTATCCACATATTCACTAATTTCTTCAAAGAAATTGGATAAAGCTGGGAGCCTACTCCCTATGAATTTGTCAACAGCATGTCATGCTTATGCAAATATTTATTCAATCTGAATACACTCAATACAAAGATCATTTAAATGCAGAGTCAATACTCTGAAAAGCAGCACCAGTAACATCTGGCAGCTTGAAACAAATGATAGAAGAACAGTTTTAAAGTTCCCTTAAGGCACCATGGTACAGTCTTTATTTGCACCCTACTATAAGGCCATATTTCCCCCACAGGTCCCCAGAGCCCTTTCCCCTTCACAGTGCTTTTATATGCATTATGTAATAGTATTCAAAAAAAAAATTTTTTGAGTCGTGAATAGCCATTTATCCCAGCCAGATCTCTGTGCTTTGGGAACAAACACTCATGTTGGACAAACCCCAGGGCTTACCCGGGGATGTAGTGAGGATCAGGAGGGAAGAGGCTGCTCTTCACAGCTGCCATGGCAGTGCGGCTCTGCCAGCACCGGGAAGCCGGAGAAGCAGCAGCAGAGCCCGGTTGCCCAGACGACCTCTGTGATGCTGGGAGATGGCCAGTGCTCCAAGCAACAACCACAGGCTCAGGTTTTTCTGGATATGACTTTTTCCCCCTCACCTGGAGATCTTGGAGGAAGGGAAAGCTTTCCTAATATTCAAATGCTTCCCAAAGGCTCATAGCTCTGCAGATGAGAGTGCCAGATTTTCCCGGTAAGCAGCCATGCCCAACACACACTCGCATCCAAGTGTCCAACCAGCCAGCCCAACTGAACATGCAGCAGCGACCAGTACAGCCCATGTGCATGAGGTCAGTGCTGTCCAGGTACATTGGGCTTCCGTTCGCACGTTTCCCTTGAAATCCCAAGCCTGGGGTTAGGGGTTGTTATGCAGTCAAGGTGCCTTGTACACCCAGGCTTTCAGACCCCTCTGGCCAGAGGCAGCCCAGGACACGGGTCTCCCACCTCCTGAACAAGCACTGAGGTTGGCACCAAACATGTTGCACCACAGTTTGGTGACTGTGATAGCAGCAGAGACCCCAGCCTCTGCAAAGGCCCAAGGTGCAGGACACTGCAAGCTCCCTGAGAAGCCTCAGAAAACCTGGGCTACTGGGCCAGCAGGATGAAGCCACCAGATTTAAAGCTCCAAGATACCCCATGCTTTCTGATGGGTATTTGGGGATTCCTCCCATTGGTTCAGGTGTCTACACTCTGCCCAAGCTGTATCAGAGGAGATAAAATGCTGTCTTGACTCTTGCTCTTGCAGAAGTTCTGGGAATAACAGAATTTCTGGCCTTAAAAATATCTGAGCTCTGATTCATGACAGACCTTTACCAGCAACACCAGGTCTGCAGCGGTGATAGGGGCCATGAAGAACACGACAACTTTGGGTGTCCGCAGCAAGAAAGCAAGAGGTCCTGAGGCACAAGCTGCAACTGGGAAGAGGTGCACAGCGCATAACCTCCCTTCCCCAAGAGAGCAGCAAAGCCCTGGGACAGGGAGGTGGCAACATCCTCATCACTGGAGATCTTTAATCTAGGCAAGGCCCTAAGCTAAGTGATGTAGCTTTCAAGTCAGTTCTGCTTTTAGCAGACAACTGGATTAGACATCTCCAGAGGTCCCCCGTACCCCCACCCCAAGCTGAATCGTCCTGGAATTTAATGTTAATGAGGAAAAGATTCTTACAGAAACAGTGCACTGCATTTCAAGAAAGGTCCCATGGCACTGGGACCATGACTGCAGACTGTTCCAGGTCTCTCCTTGGCTCAAGGAGGGTGGCCCAGGCCCAGCTTCCCACATTTCTCAGAAACTCCCTTCAAGTTTGATCCTTTCAATGCCCAATGGCTGCAAATTAGGAGGTTAAAGATTTACCAAAGAGCTACTGAACAGCAATCCAAAATGCTTGTACTCACTGCAGACACCTAGGTAGAGAAAAATAAAGAGGCAGAAATTCACTTTTATCAAGGTTATCATTAGGATTTATTGATAAGAAAAAAATTTGTATGTCAACATTTCAATGGAGGAACAGCACATCCTGGCAACACAAGTACAAAGCCCGTCCAGGTGAAGTTACAGCATGTGGGTATCTCTGAACTCGAAGGTACAGATCACCCACATGGCTGCATATTACTTGGGTACCTTTTGAGAGCCACCATGGAAAGATTCCACAGATAAAACCAACGTGTGGTTAGCAGTCACCAGAGCATCACCATGTATGTGGGCACAGGCCGCAGCAGGAACCACCACTGGCTTTCGCTCCTCTCACTTAGCTCCAGATGTTACAGAACATCTGCCACAGCGAGTCACCCAGGGCCACTTCAAGTCCCAGGAGAAAAACACCTACTTTGAGGTGAGATTCACCTGACCTCCCATAGGGATGATGAGATGACTTTACTTTGACTCCTTCTCGAGCAAAGGGAGCTCGATAGAACCAGCTCGAATGGAGACACCTTCGTCTAGTGAGATGAATCCCACATCAGACCTCAAACGTGACAATCTGGATACGAGTCATACAGAGTGAGCTGCAACTGGGCAACTTCATCACAGAATCGGTTCTGCTTGGACAGTAGAAATTGACATAACACATGATCCCGGCACCCACCAATTCAGGAACAGTTTTTTTCTTTGAATCTACCAGTCTTAATTAAAACTGTTTCAACATTCCTTCTCTCAGCAGCATCCCCAGACAGAGCTCTTAGCACAGACAGCCATTCACATCATGCTTGCAGCCAAGATAAAAATTATCTTTACAAGCTTTGCCCAATATATACACTACATTGAAAGCTGTCAAAAAAGCCAAGTGCTGAACCTTCATCTTCTCCCAGCTTATGAAATATTGGGGTTTGGTCCTCAAGTATCTTGTTATACAACTAGGGACGGTAGAGGAGAGTATTCCCCAGGTGCCTGACAAATCCACAATGGATTTTACATGGAAACAAGCTGAATTTCCTAGTTCATGTCCAAGGGGT
Source organism: Nothocercus julius (assembly GCA_013398735.1). NCBI lineage: Eukaryota > Metazoa > Chordata > Aves > Tinamiformes > Tinamidae > Nothocercus > Nothocercus julius. The sequence continues at coordinate 359,157 of VZSV01000208.1, read as the reverse complement.
CTGCAGAGCCCTGCAAAACCTCTACAGAATGAGCCATTTGACTTAACTGAAACAAAAACCAACTTATTGGCTGAATCGGGATTGTCTCGTTTGAGGGGAAGCCTCCAAAATAACGAGCAAACCCACTCTGACCAGAAGCAGGGGCTGCAGCACCCCACCTCCCAAGGCTGGGTTTGATCACAGCTGCAGAGGAGCCCAGCCCGAAGAGCATCCACCCGGTCGAGCACCCTGTGCGCTCCAGAGCTCTGCAGGGGACCATGCGGTGCCAGGAGAGTGTGCGCACGGTGTGTGCACGAGTGCGGGCAACACTACCCTGCTCCTTTTCCTCTCCCACAAAGGACACAGCAGGTTCTGCTCTCAGCCATTCAGTTTTACAAAAGGCAAGTCCCTCTGCACATATAACAGCATTGACTTAGAGGTCTCATATTAATGGGTACTTATACAGGATTAATTGCACATCAGTCCGTTGTGGCTACAAGTTCATTAGGCTAATAAATCTACATAGTGACAGTAGTACAGTATCAGCTACTTTTCAATACAAACTCCCTACCCTAGTCTTTACTTGTAGGTCAAAAGATCCACTGTAGTGACCTTCAGTGACCTTTAACATTCATTTTTTTTCTTATTTATTCTTTTTTAGAAAAAAATCCAGTGTGGGGAAAATGCACATATATAACCAAAGCAGTGCTTAACAACCACAGGAAAAAAAGAACATGATCTTGAACCCTATCTGCATCCTCCATGGCCCCTTGTAAAATTACTTCCAAAGGGCTGCTAACTCCAGCTCCATCAGTTCAAGTCTGTTAAACCATTTCCTAGTTCTAGTCATTTCTAGCTTCTCACTATACCTATTGTCTATAGCAAGAACATATTGAAACACTTGCTAACGTGCTCAAGACTCCATTTGACTCAGTGGAATTGAGTTAGAAGACTGCTTCTACGCATCTTTTCTTGAACCGTAACTCCCAAATCAACTGGTAGCTTTCTATTCCATACAGGAGAGAGCTCCAAGTTCCTCGTGAAGTTTAACTCATTCCTTTGGCCCAAAAGTTTATGGGCATCTAATAAATTCCCTCTCACAGTATTCCCAGGAAAGGATTCAGAAGAGATGATGATTCTTCAACCAAATGAGATCCTCTGGTCCTGTGTGTCAGACCATGGCCAATAGAATGAGCAGCTGCCATGGGTGTCTCAACTTAAATAGATTATAGAGTCAAGGGAGGAGAGCAAGGCAGCCTGACCATCTTCCCATGAGGTACAGGCAAAGAGAGATACCAAAGTCACTCAGTTCTCCACAGTTTGTCTCTTTTTCTTGAGTCAAATATTTGATTCCATCTGTTCTAGCAGAAAGTGGTGAATCATCTCAAAAGTGGGACGATCTTTTATATCCCTGCTCCAACATTTCAGCATCAGGTCAAACACTTGGTTAGGACACAGAGGAGTCTGGGAGAGATAGATCTGGAAGAGAGAAGCATAACTATTTGAGTAATCTTTATTAAAAGAACTGAACCTTTATTCAATTAAAACCAAAGGACAATTTCGCTTTAGGTTTTATAAGACACACAGCAGTCATGCAATGTTCTAAATCCATTAAGCATGAATCTGGAAGTGAAGTCTGGATGAATCTTTGACATATCTCAAATGGTAAAACAGACGCTTTGTCAACGTGTTCAGTGACAAAGTCAGTCATAAAACAGTCATTTGCCCCATTAAAAACAAACATTTTAGAGAATTTATCTTCCAAGTGACAGCAACACACAAACCAAAACCAAATTTACCACAATAAAATTCAAATACTTTCACTCACCGTAGACAACCCATGAGGCTTTTTAAGCATCGTGATAGCTTGTTAGCAGAGACAGAAAGAAAACCTTTTAGAGCTTATCTAAGGCACAAGTTGGTAGAAATAGCTTTTTTATTTTTCTCTCAAGATACTCATCTTTCATCTTTTTCATTAAATCATTCATATCTGGGAGATGGCAAATAAGATCTTCATTTCCTCTGATTTGTTTGGTGTTAAAATTGATTTTTAGAAGACTGGCAAATAAAAAGCACTCCAGTTTTTGGGGGGTGGGGGAGTGGAACAGTCTCAGTACCAAGGTGCTAGGCTGTGTGTGATCTAGCACCATCACCAATATCAAAGATCCTCATTGATTCAAGAAGATAAAGCTGGCAGCAGCAGACCCCAAAGCACTACCCAGGAATAAAAATGAGAGGATAGGTAACAACATAAAAGCCCTTAAACAACTAGGGATAGTCAAAGGCATTTTGGCATGCACGGAGATAGTAGAGGGAATATCCAACTCATAGGCACTAACAGTTGCTCCTTCCCCATCTCAATATGGGCTTCCTCATTTTTCAGAGGAAATACTAATAGGAGAGATACTGGACAAGGGAAAGGGGTAAGTGGATTGTATAGGGGAGTCCAAGGAAGATGAGGAGGACAGTACAACAAAGCCATCTGGAAAGGGAAGTAGCTTACAGTACAGGAAGAAGCACTGGACAGGGCTAAGAAGTTTTTCTAATGAGGCTCTAATATAGAAAAGCCAGCACAATGAACCTGGATGAAAAACGGGAGAATGGGGACATACTTGAAAAGGTGAGGAATAGAAACAGGGACCTATGCAGAGAATATCAGGCCACTATGAAAGCCCTTGGGAAATCCACTCAGATGTGAAGGAGGGCAAGGAAAGAAGTCACATTTGTGTTCTTACCTGCCTACCCTGGCTCCGGAAGAACTCGCCTGTGTTCTCAATGACCTGCTCATCTGAGAGAAGGCTGTAAGGTTGCTCCTTACACAGTATGAACATCTCCCAGAGGGTGACTCCAAATGCCCAGACATCACTGGCTGTGGTGAACTTGCCCTATAAACAGAAACAACATCGTAAGCCTGCTCTGCTCACAGGACGCATTTGGGAAAACCATTTCAACCTAAGCTCTTGGCAGCCTAATGTGAGGACACAAGTTTGTACCTCAAAAAAGGCTCTCCATAGAGACAGTAGAGTAGGTGACCTGCTCAGTAATGCACGCACAAAAGCTGGTGACACTCCACTCACTGCGTGTTCTCCGCCTTAGAAAAAGTGTGCCCAAACCTGCTGTGTTTGAAGCAATACGTGTCCAGAGAAATCACGGGAAACAAAACTTTATTTTGTCTGCTGCTGTGTGAATAATCAGGGAGCAGAGGGCCTGTTTGGTCAGAAGACACTCAAGACTGCCCAGGCTTATCTGGCAACCCGAGTAGTCTGCAAATATTTGGAAGATGCTAGCACAAGAAAGATGGAAGAGATTTATAGGTTAGATGAAGCTGCAACTAAGACACAGAAGTGAATTTGGAAAAGCTTAAACAATATATCAGCCATCATAATGATTAATTACAAGTTTGCTATGTACTTGTAAAAATAAAGGTAGGCAATACCTAAAGGAAGGCACATAAATTGGTTTCTTTTCAAACTATCAAGCCAAATGTTACAGAACTGCCTTCGGATTGGATTTGTTCAGCTGTTAAACCATCCCCTAAGGGGAGAGCCTTAGACACACAAAAAATCCCAACCTCAGAACTAGACTTGAAACTAGAAACTCATCATGTTTTATCCTTGCTCTAAGCTTTGCAGCTGGGCAACAGGCACAGAGAGGGAGCTTGTTTACATTCTAGCAGGAATCATGTATGCCAGGAACAGAATAGAAATTAGACTGTGGATGGTCTGTGCTGCATTGTACTTATAAGAGCACCCTCCTTCTCCAAAGGGTGCAATACGCCTGGCACAAGGACATCTCACCAGGAGCCACGGACACCATACGTTGGGATGCTGTAAGGGCTGGTTACTGATTCAGGGGCACAGCAAAAACCAGCAAAGTGAGCAGAGAATTATTTTGTACAGTCCTTACCAGGAGGATGCTTTCCCAGGCCATCCAACGTATGGGCAGTACAGCCCTCCCCTGGATACGGTAGTAATCCCCACTGTAAAGGTTCCTGCTCATGCCAAAGTCTGCAATCTTGATGGTGTAATTGTTCCCCACCAGACAGTTGCGAGTGGCCAGGTCTCTGTGCACAAAATTCAGAGATGCCAAATACTTCATCCCTGAGGCAATCTGGGTGGCCATGTACAGCAGGTTAGAGTAGCTGCATTGAAAAAAAAAATAGAAAGAACATTAGTAGAGGCATTCCTTGCATTCAGCTCTTGACATAAGGCTAGGGCCTTGCACTTGCTATACTACAAGAAAACAGTGTTAGCTTGTCACTTCTTTTTGCTATAAGAGTGGAAACTAAGATGTCCAGTTGTCCAAGCAAGGACAGATTGTCCCTGAAAGAAAATTCACAAGCAATAATTCATTGTTTCCACATACAAGAGGCTGATATGCAAGGAGTTTATGCATCATAGCACCAACTTTTCAGAGCCAGGAAAAATTAAATTGTACAGTCTCATGATCGTAAGATCAGAGCCTCGTGTCTTAGAAACTACTTAATTTGTTAATTCACAAACACTGCAATGGTAAATATCACTGAGTATGCCACATAACACTGAAGAAAGTACTAAATATATAAAGCCAGAAAGGTAAGCTAAGTGTTTCAACAAATATTTTCCATCTATTGTAATTGTATTTCCTTTCACTAGAAAAGGTACTATTACTAAAGGTGAATGATACACTGGCTATGGACCATCTGACTTTCCACATTCCTCATGTGCCATTTCTTTGCGATACATTCCCATTTTGCAAGCTTGAACATTTCACATAAACAAGTTTTTACACAAAATCTAATATGCATAATCTGCTCACAGTTAATAGTCCTCTCAAAGTTCAGTGAGAGAAGCCATACTCTCTTCAACTGTGTTTTAGTAGCAATGAAAAAAGCACTACAGATTACATATTATGTAAATTATACCAATCTAACCACCTAATGATAATATACCCCAGCTTTGCAAGCTGAAGGCCCTCACAGCCTTTGGGCACAGTGAAACACAGCCCAGCCAGGTGACACTCAGCTGGCCCACAGTCAGCTCAATGCCACTCCCAATCTGGGCAGGCCTGTTGTCTCCCACAGAGAAGCGGCTCTTCCAGCTGCTTGTGCTTCAGCCAGGAGCTTCCTGCATGAGGCCGGGCATCGCCTGCAGGCCCTACCTTCTCCTAGGCCCTGCTGTCCCCCCTTGGGCTGGCCCCGGCTACTCGAGCAGCCCCATCATCCCATCGGCATCTTGGGGAGGACCTGTCTGTAATGTTCAGCTCTTCACTCCTCCATTCAGTGGGATCCACAGTGCCTGGTGCCCTGTAGCAGGAAGAGGGGCAGGGCAGGCAATACTCCTCAGCAGACCGTTCACTTGTCTTCATCATTTGCTACAGAGTCACGGAAGCAGTGAGATGCACTTCAAACAAGAGCCAAAAGGGCTTAAGAAGCACAGTGACCAGCCCTCTCATATCTGGTGCATGAAGTAACAGGCTTCAGCAGTGGATAGGATGCTGGGACTCTATTGTGTCCAACACCCACAGCAGCTGAGAGAGACAAGGTGCAATGTTTGGCTGAGGGCTTCATTTCATGTTCAGTAAATACCTCATACAGTCAAACATCTGAGCTAGTCACAAGATTTCTTTAGTAAGAAGCTATATTTCCTTGAAAGATGGGATAAAAGAAACACTACAGAATGGGATGAAGGATCAGCTAGAGAGACAGGAAAACCAGAAGTTAGACCAAATTACAGAGAAAGGGAGACTAAAAAAGAAAAATGTCAGTGGCAGTGCTAAAATCATAGGTCAATTCAGGAGAAGCATGAAAAAGAATGGACAGTTCAAGGCTTTGGCCAGGTAAATGCCCTAAGCCTAAAGGTGAAAGTTGCTGTAGATGTGTGAAAGGCACAAGGGACTACAGACAGTGGGAATAGGTGTCTACACAGGTAGAAGTCCTCTCCCACCCCATAGTTCTCAGTGTATCATGACTCTGCAGGATGCCATAACAACATTCTTGACAAGGTTGCTGCCCATTGCCAGCAGAAACATGGATGTGATGGTAAAATACAGCCATCTCCTGTCCAGTCCATCAACAGAACTTGTTCTGCCCTGCTACTAAACTATAAATAGGGTACATACCAATGACTAAGCGATGCAGCAAGTTCTCAGAGCCTGTCTCTTTATTGAGCAGAATAAAGATCTTTGGCCTACACACAAGACTACTTCAGTGGTGGCAACAGTGGTGATGCTTTTAAGTTAGATTTTATCTTTCTGTATAAGAGATTAATGTCAGTACTGACAAAAAACAGTATTTGCCAGAGAAATATTCTCCTTCAGCTGAAAGATAAAACCTTTCCTTAGTTTGCTTCTACACTCCACTAACCTCCCCCTTTTTTATTTTCTCAAAACAAACCACCACCACACACAAAACCACACACCAGAAGCCAAGGAGACATTTTAAAAGCCTAGCAGAAATTTTTGATTTTCACCACAATGCAACTGGTTTGCCATATTAATCAGTTATTTGATACTAGCTCACTAATGTAGGAGATGGTTAAGCTGGTAAAGAAACCTTTAAGCACTCACTGCAATCAGAACACCCACAGTCAGGGATGCTTCACAACAACATGGACCTCTGGGAGTCTTTTAGAGCAACTTCCCACTCAAAGCAGGACTGTTGCCCACAATATAGGCTGCAGAGCTGGCCAGGTTGAGAGAAGGAAACTCTGGAAGACACAGCAGATGCTGTGGTAGCTCAATATTCCTGGTTAGACATAAACAGGTTGCTTGTCTTACCTGACACAGGGAATGTTGTTTGAAATAGCAAATTTACTGTAGATCTCCCTCTGTGACAGGAACTGATTGAGGTCGCCGTTTTCCATGTACTCCGTTATCATGCACAGCGGGTCGTCACGCACACACACGCCCAGGAGTCGGATGATATTTGGGTTCTTCAGCCGCGACATGATCTTGATCTCCTTCAGGAAGTCATTTCTTAAAAGACAGAAAATCAGTTTGAATCTCAGACTATTCCTTTGTCTAAAGGCAACAAAAGCAACACATAAGGAAGCTAGAAATCCCTGACCAGGGTTGGTATCTGGGTACAGTATATGGGTATCTGCATCGTGAGTTTGAATACCAGTTCTGTGTTTGCGGGCAACATCCACCCTCTCCCTAGTAAAGGGGTCAAAGGCACCATCTCAAAAATAGATATGTCTTTTCCTACTCTCAGCTCTGTGTCCTGTTCTTTACATAAAGACATAAAACTTGCACGGGGCCTGTCTCTAACATAGGTTAGCCCCAGCGACACCTCAAACTGCTGGGTAGAAAATGCTGACTTTCACTCAGATGGCTGCTGCTGCACTTACCTGGCTGTTTTGTTGACATCTGATCTTAGCATTTTTACTGCTACTAGAACTGGTTGCCGGGTGAATTCTGTGGAAGAGACTCCCAGAAATTCCAGCAGACCATCAGCTTCACACAGGTGTACCTGCGGGGCAGAAAGCAGTGGCAACTATGAAAGCACACATGGGGAGAGAACCAGAGGAAAACAACGTCACATTGAGTCATGTGTGGTCACAGAGGAACTCTGAATGAATAATCTAACTCTTTACTCCGACAGCAAGCAGCCTATAGAATGGCCCTAGATCCTGGACAAAAAGAATATGCTTACACTACATAGTCCATAACGTAGGAAAGGATACAGACTGCACCCTGATGAGTCCCTAACACCAAATTTATACTCAAAGTAAATGACTAGGAATCCAAGTTGCCAAACGAGCATCGAATATGTTCAGGAAGGCCAGGAAACCTAGAGTTTCCTGTCTTACTCTACACATGCAAACAGCACTACTGCAGCAGGTTGGGCATGTACAGCAAGCCAGACCAGCCATACATGCACTGTGTCAGATGTTTGCAGTCTGGCTCGAGTCACTGCCCCAGCTTAAGTGAGGAGTGTCTGGAAATCACAGACAAAACTCCAAAGTCCTCAGACTCTAAGCAGGAAAAATGCTTGACACAAACACCCCAACTGTGCATGTATCCAAAGGAGATCTCTGAGGAGAATACAGCTTTGAGTTCCTTCAAATAAATGAATTAAGACTTGAAATTACTCTAGTGTTTTATAGAAAAGGGGAGAAAAGGACATTTTCTTGAGAAAACACATATACTCAAGAGGAGAACAAGACCAGAGATACAGGAACAAGGGAAAACAGACAGACCTGAGCATGTGACATTGGAAAAGGGAATGGAGGCGAGCAGACTGGATACATCAGTCCCAGGAAGATGTGCAGCAGGATAACATACTGGGAACTTAATGCACTTTATATGTAGCAACAATCACCAGCTTACATGATAAGCACAGGGAGGAGAAGGAGACAACACAAGAAATGGGGCAAAGCTGTTTAAAGAACAAAAGTATGAAGAGGGTTCTGCTGTTTTATGAAGTCTGCTGTGGTGAAAGCATGGTCAGACTTGTTCTTCTGTCATTCAGAAGATCAAGCAAAGTTAAGCAGAGACTGGCTGTACAAACTTGGCATAGGAAAGAGCCACAGTATTAAGAGCATAAAGTGTAAATGAAAGTAGTGTGTCACTGAGTCCAGGAAATGGGCGGATAGGAGCAGAAAAGACTCACTTGAAAGTGAAGAGAGCAAGAATGAGCCATGTTGTTAGAAGCCAGACTGGACAGCAAACCACACTGGTGGAGCAGAGCATTTGATGATGACCCAGTCTGGTAAAGACTACAGAGGCAAGGCAGGCAGTTCAGCATACTTGCAAAGATGAGGGAGAGAGCTTGTGATGTGAGGAAAGGAACAAGCTACTGCCATTCAACAGCAAAAGGGGGAAGATAAAGAACTCTTGACAGTTATTATAAAGAACAGGAGAGAGTGGGAAGGGGAAACCAGAAGCAAAACAGCAAGAGAAAAGAAAATGTTTTACAGCTGGTGCACAATCCAGGATGGGGGTGGCATCCAGGCCAGAGAGGGGCAGGGAAAGAGTGTATGTGGTCAACAGAAAGGAACTCAAAGGTAGGCACACCATGGCCAAGAGCGAGGGAGCAGTAATTTAAGTGTTGGGGGTGGGGGAAATCAAAAGCTGCAAAGAAGAGAGCACGCGCGCGAAAGAGATAAATCCCAGAAGAGTTGGGCACAAGTGAGAAGATCTGGCTCTGTAGGGAGCTAGGGATGACGCAGCAATAAAGTAGGGAGAGAAGAAAAGGACAAACAAATTGCCAGCTCCAGAGGAGCTCAGGGAGTGAGAGCTCGGCAGATGACCCAGCTGTGCAGCCCAGGCTGCCTGAGGCTTTGGCACAAGACACATTGAGCGAACAGCCATACCAGGAAACATGCAAGGACACGACAATGCTTGAGAAACGTCCATCCTGGCCTAGGCATTGTGCAGAGCCCAGCCAGACCCTCCACCTCTTAATGCACAACCTATATTTAGAGGTAGGCTGAATCTGTCTTGGTCAGAGTCACTACCAGAGCTTTCACACCCACACACTTAAGGGGGCATAATCTGAATGCAAGAGCCACCAGAAGTCTGGGACTTGTGAGAAAAAGCATGGAACAATCTGAATTCACAACCCAGACCCTTTCTATAGGGTCATAAATAGGGATACAGAGAGCAAACAGCTAACAAAACTCACAGATATCTCATCTGTTGGAAAAGACTTTTCTGTGGCACCAAGCAGTCAGCTCATGAGTGCAGAATGACTCTCTGAAGCCTAACCTTATAGGATGTTGGCTTTCCCCAAAAGCAAAGGTAAGTAGTAAAATACTGACACATAGGTCCCTCAGGCCCCACGTGTGAGGCAGTGACCAACCAGCAGCTCAGATTTTCTCTGCCAAATGTTCTACTGGAGAAGTGTGGAAAAGAATGGCTGTACCTCACCAAACTGCCCTTCTCCCAGCTTCTCTTTGAGTCGTAGTTGCTGCCGTGGGAATTCGCCTACAGAGATGTCCTTTTTGGTGAGTGAATCCACCGTGAGGGCTGGCACCGCATACATGTTGTTGCCCGTCACACCTTGCAGGTGGACAATATCTGTTTCAGCATAGTGAGGAACGTTGTTCTGGAAGCCTTGGTGAGGAGTAGACTTGGTCAGGTCAGGCTCAGCATAGTCCCCACTGCACACTGAGGGGAAACCAGAGACAGCTAGAGTTGAACACTCTTGCTTCCTGAAGAATAGTACAGCTTAGCTCCTGCTCCTCTCCACAGCTGCAGCCCAGTTGAGAAGCTCAGCCTAGCTGCACGCGTTACCTTGTACCAGCAGCACTAGACATCTGGACAGATGAGGATAATGCTTTGTTTTGAGAGGCTTAAAACCCAACAAACCACTCCTGCAGACCCTGTGTTAAGCAGCCACCACTCCCCCAGTTACCATGAGCTAGAGCTCTTGCCCAGACACACAGGTCTGCTTTGCATGTGATTTTCTGTTTCTCATTCACCCTAAATACCTCTTACTCAAGGCAAGGAATGTTGCTTGAAATGGCAAGTTTGCTGTGGATCTGCAACATGAACTGAATAAAGTCTTCATTTTCTGTGTACTCTGTTATAACTTTACCCTACCTATTACAGCTTATTCACATAAATACTATGTAAGGACTCTTTATAATTTATTCCCCTGTATGGTCAGTATGACACAAAACATTCATTTTGCTTCAAGCTTGCCTGACTCCATCCAAATCAACTTCCCTGCACAGAATAACTTAACCACCCATTTGTGCTTGAGGAGAGTGATACTGCCCTTCTGTTCACTGAAGTAGTAGTGCCATCACCAAGTACAAAAGCCTTTTGGGTGCACACAGGAAGGAAAACTTCCAAAAACTTCCCAGGAGGTCCAGAAGCCAATGCACCATGGACAATTCTCTGCCTCTGCTTCCTTTCTGAGAGTATTTCAAACAGCTATTCCTGCAACAAGAGGTGCTAAAGGAATTTCTTCCACAAGCCAGTCTGGATTGTCCTGGAGAGCCTCAGGCAGCAACACCCCTGCCAAGGGGCTGAGACAACAAATGATGACTTGCTGCTGTGATTGCTAAAAGCAGCTGCTAACAGATGACCTAGCTAACACACACACACACACACACACACACACACACAGAGTCTTCAAAGAGAACAGTAAAAGGCTGTGTATTGAGGCTGCTGCACCATCTGCCACAGCTATGTGCTAAAATGTCATGGCTTCAGAACACTTGTCTCAGATTCCCAAGTTAGTGAGAGAAGACTAGGAAAAAAAGAAAGATGATGATAATAAGAATAAACAATTTCTGGAGGCAGGTGATTATATTACCTGAATCCTCTGCACTCTGTGAAAGCTCTGGAAGCTTGTGGAGTAGTGTTGCTGGCTGGTGATATTCCAAGTCCAGTGGGAAAGCACGCTCATACGTGGGATTTGACTGGTGAATCTGGGTCTGGTTGTTGGCAATGGTGTAGCTGTAGAAGGAGAGACGGACTGTGGCATCCTCCTCCAGGATTCGGCGCGGGGCCTTGGGAAAAGAGCAAAAACCGCTGAGTCGATGCTAGGTTGAGTGATGTGTCAGCTGCAATCATTTCCAGTAACACCTTGGGTAGGTCCTGTGTCCCTAGAAACAGGGTTTTAGCTACAGGACAGAACAGGTGAAGCCCCATGCTTTCCACATAACTCCGAGTTCAGTAGGGTTAACAATACTAAACTGCCAAACTGCCAAATAGCCCCATTGTATTACCTTTTCCAACCTTTTTTGAACATACTGCTTCCAAAGAATAATTATTATAATCATCAGGAGCACAAGAATAATAGCCACAAGGCAGCCCACAAGGATGGAAGTTTTAGAGTCATCTGCTTTCTCTCCTATCCAGGTGCTCGTTACAGAAGATGTAGTTTCTGCAATTACAGAGGAATTAAGAATCTGGTGTCAACAAAGCACAAGTTGTTTTATGCATTGGCCAGCCTCCATGAGACCATGTTCTTTTCTACAGTCTGGTACTGAAAATATCTTAGGCAGCTTCTCAAGTACTAGCATTAGTTGTGTTCACACTTTAATCAAAAACCCTCATTTTGGAGGTTCTGAGCTAAGAGCTATGCAGAGGACTTCTGCAGCTAACCACCATTCTTAGCACTGAAAATGATTCCTTGGCTAGATTTGTGTTAAAGCAGACAACACCCCCCAGCAGAATATTTTCAGTTTCAGTAGCCACAATTTTGTGTTCAGTCATCATAGAATGCTTAAGGTTGGAAGGGACCTCTAGAGATCATCTAGTCCAACTCCCCTGCACACGCAGGGTCACCTACAGCATGTGGCTCAGGACTGCGTCCAAGCGGGTTTGGAAGATCTCCAGAGAAGGAGACTCCACAACCTCCCTGGGCAGCCTGTGCCAGTGCTCTGTCACCCTCACTGGCAAGAAATTTTTCCTAAAGTTCCTGTGGAACTTTCGGTGCTTCAGTTTGTGGCCGTTTCCTCTAGTTCTGTCAGTGGCCACCACTGAAAAGAGGCCAGCGCCATCCTCCTCACTGCCTCCCTTGAGGTCCTTATAGACACTGCTCAGGTCTCCTCTCAGCCTTCTCTTCTCCAGGCTGAACAGGCCCAGCTCTCTCAGCCTTTCCTCACAGGGCAGATGTTCCAGGCCCCGGATCATCCTTGTAGCCCTGCGCTGAAATCTCTCCAGCAGTCCACTTGGTCTGAGGCAACCTGGGCCAGCTGAAGTTCAAAAAACTCACATGCAGCCCTGGATACAAAGGCAATAACCAGACTATACCCAGATCTCCAGAAAGACCATGCTAACTAGGGTGGCAAGGGAAAATTACCTGGCACCTGAAGCTTTGGCTAAGTGACAGAAATCCTTACCCCAGGTCCCCTCGGTGACGTTGTATTCCGCTTCCAGAGGTTCCATTGTGCTTGGGGCTACGGTCACCAAAATGGGATTGACGCTCTCCATGTCTGTGGCAGGGGAGGGAAAGAGTCGAGCACTTGGGCCCTGCGGTCACTGCAACCCCAGCCGAGCCACCAGCCCTCCCTGCTGGAGCAAGCACCACAGGGCAGATGACAAGGTACAAGCGCTCTCCTCTGCCGCACCTGCTCCAGCAGCACTTCCCAGAGCTCCTGCACAGGGAGCGAAGGCTCCACAGCGTCTTGAGTGCCCTGTACCTCCCCATCCCCATTGCCTGCAGGGCTCTTCCCAGAGCTTGGCCAGACATAGAAGCAGCCAGAACAGGAGCTTTGCTTCATTTTTGGCATGAGCCTGAGAATGGTCATCCCAGGTCAGACCAACAGCCTGCCCAGATGCACGTCTGACAGGAAGGTGGCCAGGAGGGGCTGCTACCAACAAGACAGAAATGAGCGGCAAACTTCCTGGACTGTCCTCTCATTAGAGCTGCTTAGGGTCTCCTGAGTGGGAGGCTGTGCCCAAATCACTGCGTTTTGCTTGCAATAGTTGTTTTCTTTCCAAGACTGAGCCCTTCAGGGCCTTCCCAAGCACTCCACAGCAGTGACTTCCACCTTACACTAGGGCTCAAGGAAAGAGGAAAAACCCCACAAGGCAAAAACACCATGCCTTTTTTTTTTTTTTTTTAAAATAAACCTTCAATCTGTTAGCTTTATAGTTATTTATACATGTAGCTTCGTTATCAAAAAGAAACAATATGCAAAAAAGTCACCCTAATAAGCAGCAACTCTCTCAAAAGAAACGCCTGATAATCCCATTTCTGGTTTCCCTGGTTTTGCTGCTGCACTCCTGCATCAGTCACAGCTTGAACATCCTCCCTGCACATTGGGCCCTTTCTGCTTCTGCATTGTCCTCCCAACCCTGCTCAGCCTCACACCCACACTCTTCCTCATGCTGCTCAGCCTGCCATTTATTACACAGATGGGCTACACCATCCCCTTACCCTTGCCCCTGATCTGCACACCCAGGCTGCCTTCTGAAGCTCCACAGCATCCTGCAACCTCCCAACTATCTTGTGCTTCCCTATCACCCTCCGACTCCTCGCAGTGCACCCAGTACTATCTAACACTCCCCTTTGAGTAGCCCCATGCTGCCCTGCACTGCTCACTGAACACAACCAGCACCTCTACACCACGACCTTGCTCCCCGTGCTCCCCTAGACCTCCTCAACTCGGAGCACTCACCAGACTGGAAGGAGATCTCGCTCATCATCATCCAGGAGTCAGCGAAGGAGAACCGGCAGAGTATGGCTTTACCCACGCGCTGATTGAGGGGGACAGTCACAAACCTCGCACTGGGGTTCTTGTCATCCAAGACCGTCGCCACTCCAACAGGTTCAGGCTCCCAGTCTGCAATCAGGCGCGGTTTGAACAGACAATCCACTTTCTGGAAGATCTTCACTCCCTTAGAAAACATGTTGTTACAATGCACCTAGAAACACAACCACCAAACAGGAAGATTTATTGAAACCAAGATTCAAGGGTTAGTGAAGCTCTTTAACAGCTGTCTATACGAATACTCTTAAATCAGCATGACCGACCTGCTGCAGTACAAACACATTCACCCTTATTCGTCAGTGGAAATGTCCATGCAAGAAATGACTTTGAAAACTAAATTGACAGTCAAGTCTTAGCAAGCTTTCCAAGAGACCCAACAAAATACAGCCACTCCCACCAGTGCCAAGCCTTCAAACATGGTACCCTGTATTAAATCTAAAGCCTCACAGAACAATTCTCCTTGAATATATGTCCAAAAAGGGGAGGGGGAAAAAAAAAGAAAGAAAAAAAAAAACCACACACACACCCTATCTGGGCTCTATAGGCTCTTTTAGAAAGCCTGCAGTGCCTGCAATGAACACTATTTCCTTCAGAAAATTCCCCAGCAGTATAAGCCACAGAAGCTATTCCATGGACACACAGCATTAGTGCAGCTGTGTCTGTATCCCCAGGACAACCAAGGCTCTGCACCGTCTTTGCATTACCATCAAGTCTGCCTTCCACAGCCTCTCCCGGTGGCTCAGCACATTGGGGGGGGTCCCCACTGCTGGCTTTGCTACCAGTGCTGCAATCCAGCCCCTCATGGCTACGCTGCCAAGCCACACTGGCTAATACGGGACTCCCACACGCAACTCCGCCTCCACACCACCTGCTTGCAGACCAGGCACCTTGCACACTGCTCGTTTCACCCACCCCAGGGCTGGCAGCAACTGTCCCTGTCCTGCTCTTGGGCTGCACCCAGGCCAAGAGGCTCTAGCAAGACAGACAGGGACCTACAGCTCCTCCACCACCCCTCAACATCGAGGACAGTACCCAACCAGAAGTGCAGCAAAGGGGGCTTCACAAAGTAATGAGGCTCATGGGGATCCCTTATCAACCTGGCTATCTTGCTTTAATACAAGTATCATCCTTGGGTTCATATTTTTGCTTATTTTAACATGACAGTTTAGATTCTGCCACAAAAAACTGAAGATCTAGACTACAGCACAAGTGCCAGGAACAATATAAGAGGAATAAGGTGGCCCTCAGTGTCCACAGCGTTCCTTCCAGCCTGCCCCTCCATCTTCACGGCCCCAGCGGTCTGACCCTCCGCAAGACTCCAGGAATTACTTCCTAATGACTGCGCAGCATTAACAGCAGCAGCAACAAAAGCTTCTGCAGGGCAGCTTCAAACCTTAATTGCTTTGTCCCTGTGACATCTCGCAGTGAATAGGAGCAAGGCAGTAATGAGGACAACAGACCTGATGAGCAGGCAAGAGACAAAAAGAGGGTATTTGAGTATAATCAGGCACAGAGGAAGCCTAGACAACATGATTCAATAGGAGGCAGAGTCATCCGTGGCAAGGCAGGAAAGGCCAACGCCTGCAGTGCAGCCTATGCCAGAGCCAGACACAGATTGCATCTGTTCCCATCTTGGAGGGATATGGGAATATTTTCTATTCCAACTATTTACGAGTGTGGTGCTAAGCAACACCTACTAATGTCCAACTCTACACTAGGCAGGCCTAAGTAATCTGCAGCGTAGCTGCAAAATTTGGTAACATTTATTTTTAATATTCCCTTGTATAATGGGGGGAGTTCAAAGGACTGGAATAAACCTAGCTGGTACTAACATTAAGTAACATATGTATCACAAAATGCTTATCAGCTAGCTTATTTGATACAAGCCTAAAGGTGATACAGCATACACAATTAAAAATGGAGAATAAGTTATGCTAACCAAAGCAGCCTTATGAAATAATAAAGTTGCCATTTCTACAAGCTTATGTATTTGGTTGATCAGGATGGCTGCATGTACATGACATTTTTATACAGCATTTGATTTACTCTCATAACAAGCAACTCCAGCTAACAATATGAAATCATGAATTACATAATTTAAGACTTGCCCGTCTTAAATAAGGCATCATTCTTCAGTAGGATTGTTTCTCTAGCAGGAACGTGTTCCTAGTCCAAGGCTATTCCCTACCTTTCTTACAGACCTGAAAAGAGTAAAAATCACTAGAAATAGAATTTAAAGCAACAACAACAACAAAAAGCAGAAATGGCAGTTTCTCAACTAACATGAACTGAGCAGTGAGCTGGATCCTGACTCACTCATTTAGAGGTAATGAATTCAGCAACAAAATGTAAATTAGGCTTTCTGGGTTGGATTTTTATCCCAGAAACCAATACTTTTGGATAAGATCATAGTAACATGCTAGAAGTCAAATGAACATTGGTTCCTATACTTTAGGGAAAAAAGCAAAATGCGATCACAGGATTCATAAACAAAGTATAAACAAAAGCAGAAAATCAGTACCATTTGTCTATGCAGTTTGATGGAAAGCCTGCATCCAATTCTACCCTCTACACCTCCAAAAGAGGACTGGCAATCAAGAAAAGGCTGGAAGAGAACAGGCCAAGTAATCCTAGCTCTCACAGTGCAGGAATTGAGAAGCTCAGCCAACTTAGTTTACTGAAGCAGAGATTAAGAAAGTGATTTAATCATAGTATAGAAACAAGAAAGTTTGAGAAGGTTGGACTCTATTTTATGCCAGAGAAAGGAGGCAAAGAGCCAAAGGCTGCAAGCTAAAAATAGACAAAATAAAATCAGAGTAAGTAACCACCAAAACAATTTACTTAAGGATGTGGTGGGTTCTCCTTCATTTGAAATCTTTACTAAAAAAGCCACTGATCCTTTCAAAAAGATTCTGCTGTTTACTATGGATTCTAAATGTTTTGTTCATCCTTTTCCTTCATGATTAAGTAGTTTTCCACAGCACAGGCTCAGATTTAAGCATCCAGAGTAGTTTTTGGTCAAAAAAAATGGAAGCACAATCACATTTTTTCTTGCCACAAGGGTCAGGCAAGGCCTGTAGAAAGCAGCCAACATCCTAAATTCATTCTTGCTGTCAACAGGCCCTGCCCAAGCACTGCCCCAGGTGTCAGCTTTTTAGTCCTTGGTCATTTAAGCTAAGTGGTGGAAGGAAAACATCCAAGCTCTGGAGAGGCAAGTGCTCCCCTACCCCAGCTTTCTGCATGGGCAAACCAGAGTTATTTCCTGCTCAAATCCTGCCTCTGATGGCCTTGTGCTTTGGGGAGAGAGCCCAGGGAGGCAATTTGAAAGGACCAAGAACCCAAAGCCCACCCTAGGCAACGGGAGCAGGAGAACCTGGATACCTTCATGGAGGTGAAGTTCCTCGGTCGGTCAAACTGAAACTCCATTTCGACAGCACCTGTGCTGAAGCTCTCATTTTTCCAGCCAACGTAGTCATAGCCCGGCCACACACGGTACTGATGGCTCTGCGTGAAGTCATCAAGCCCCAGCACGCCATCCGTCAGCTGGCCCAGGCCCCCATACAAGTGCCTGGGCAAGAGAGAGCTTAGAGTTACACAGAAACACTAGCTAGGACAAAACTCAGGCTCCCTGACCCTCTGGAGTGTGAGAGCACTTAAATCTTCCAGTTGGTATCAAGAAATCATTAGTTGAATTATTCTTAACCCATCCTGGACAAGAACTCATTCCCTGTTATTGTACAGCATCACCTCCATTTTATTCAAACTGAACTGTGAAGATCTTCCCTTGCTTTGCAAAAGACCAAGTATTTGCATTTGTGTGTCACATCAGTCACAAAAATCTAGCAATAAGTAGATCCTCTTGAGAATGAAGGTGAAGGCTCCAAAGACAACACTTTAGATTCTCCTAAGAGAAGGCTTTAAGTGCAACATTTGACTGTGGAGCTGCACAGGAGGAACACTGCTCTGTCCTGCCCTGGAAGGACAAGGGGGAGAGTTCTGCAGGCAGGATGAGCAATATCCATATTCTGCATGTGGATGAGCGACAGCAAAAGGCCATAACCAGCAGACATCACCCCAGTTCTCTCTGGGGTTATTTCTGACACTGCTTCTCGCTCAGAAGGAAAGTGTTACCAGCACCAGTCACAAGGCTGAGGAGATTCTTCTCCCAGAACTCTGCCTGGCTCCATGTTGAGCACACAGAGCCAGTTGGGACAATGCTGGAAGACCATATGGAGCAGGAGTGGCTACACATGGTATGTTCCTGACTCAACTGCCTTTTGGGAGCCCTGCCTGGCACATTCTCCCCCTGTCCTGTGGCAGGCAGAGTGCTAACAGCACAGCACCGTCAATGCCTGAGCTCGCTTTCTGGACCTCTCATTTAATTAGGTTAGTCTGGATTGCTGGTACTTGCTTCAAAGGTCCCCAAGTCCATTCCAGAGAAGCCCTCCTAATACTGGGATCTGCACTAGTCTGTCTTCTGAACTCTGAACAGGATCCACAGCTGGAAGAGGCAGACTCCTGCCTCCAGGCCAGCCAGGCATTGCCCTACACTTTAATTGGTTTGAAGGATTCCTTGCTCAGCACCTTGGGGTTTGCAGCTGCCTCCTTAAGCCAGGGCTCAACAGCTAAGCAAAACACTCACCTCCTACATCTGCACATGCAACTTTTTCTAAGACTCTCTAAAACATAAGTTGTGACAAAAGAAATTTTGATCTCACAACATCAAAAGTGGATTTCTAAATACCCTTTTTTAAAAGTATTTTCTGTAACTGCCTGTGTGAAACTCAAAGACCAGGTTTCCCTATTGAATCTTGAATATATCAATACAGCCTGAAAGCATCAGATGTTACTCTACCAAGACCTAAATATCTGGTATCCTATAGTATCCCTATAACATCTTGAAACAAAGAATGTATTCCCACTGCCTCCTCCAATCATATTTTTGACTCCAGCATAGCAGAAGTAGCATTTTAAAAAAAACCTCACACCTCGAAACATGAGGAATTTTAGGCATCAGCAAAAATTTAAGGAGTTACTGGAAGGGGAACATTCAATAGAAGCACCTTAGCTCCATGGGTGCCAACAGGTCACTTCTCAGTCACCTTTCTGCACAAGCTGGGATCTGCTGCCTCAAGAGAAGGCCTGTGCCTAAATTTGCCCAGCATTTCAAGCCATTTAAACATATTCAAATCTGTACTTATAGCAAAGTGGTCAGCTCTGAAAGATCAACCAGTTATTTAACATTTCAGACTTAAACTCTTAATGAACTGTCTTGCAAGGAAGTCATAAGATAAATTACAGACCTCAAAGTGTGAACAAATGTCCTAATTCAGCTCAGTGATTTGAAATATTAGCATGCCTTGCAGTGAGCTGTAAAATCCAAAGATCCTGGGATTTTTGACTCCAAACTGGAAAAGCATCATACCCAAGAACTCTTTACAGTGAGAAATCAGCCACCTTCCTCTGATGCCGTATTGGTAGTCTTGCCTCTGCTGACTTATAGCAACTCACGGGGACTGACACAGTTTTCCAAAATGTTTGAGTCCCTCAGGGCTTTGTTTTCAAAAATAGTACCTCACATCTGTCCAGCAGCTCACAGGTATCAAGCACAGACCTGGCTTCAGGTCCTGCATACTCTCTCAGATGCCCAATTTACCTTGGAGATTTCCTGCAAGTTTAAGATGCAGATGCAGCCCACTAGAGAATACCTTTCAAGTATCAAACTCCAAGAAGCCAAGGCAAAGAGGAGGAAAAGGACCTTCAGCTGTGCAAGGACATTGTGTTTGTGCAAAGGGCAGGTCCAGCCAGCTCTCCCACTGATTTCAGGCAACAAAGGAGTAGCAGCATCTTAAACTGTTGTTAATACTGCAGATCATGAGGCTATGTGTGATCGGCATAGAAACCAGTGCAATGAATATGGTCACAGTAGAGACCAAGCATGATGAGGGCTTTAAGACGTATCAAAACTATCTTGTCACACCATGCACAGATGGGAAGCCATGAGCAAAGACAGCACTTAGTTGTATAATGATAGATCCTTCTGTTTGAAGAGAAGCTCCGAAGACTTCCAATACCAGACAAACAATTTGTTTCCTGGTCATGTTCACCAGCTAGCATGGGATGAATCACGAGCTTGTGCCCGTCTTCAAAACAACAACTGACAACACATCAAAGGGTCTGGAACCACCAAGCCACTCAAATATTAAATACTCTGGAGAACTAGGAGGATAGCTTAGAGCTAGGCCTTCAGAATTGTTTAGGATGCAGGATACTAATGACAGGATAAGAAAGAAAGAGGCAGTCTGCACAGTGATAGAAAACAGGACAACTTCTCCCACCTGCGCTCATGGTAGCCATCATAAGTCGAGTCATTCAGGTAAACAATGGGGAAGCCGGGAGCTGCTATCGTCCCTCCTTCAGGGATGCTATAGGATGCCAAGCCATCTGAAAAAAGACAGGCACGCCCATCAAACAGCTGCAGCAGCCCTCCACCATCACTGCCCACGTGACTTCTATTTATGATAATCGACCACCAGAAGCAATTCTGTGGGCCTGGAAATCTCTCTCATGTGTGAGGATGCTGAGGAGCCCCAGCCAGTGCTGTCCAAAGGCTACTTTTCAATCACAGGCATGGAAATCACTACTTACCATACCAGACACAGCCGTAGAGCTCCACCCTCATACAGACTGTCATTGGCAACTCTGTCACAGGAATCACCCGGATAAAACGAGCAATGATGGGAGGCCGAAGATCTTTTAAGACCACATCGTAAGTATTGACATTGCCTTGGATCACCTAGAAAAAGAGATAAACTTCCTGGTGTGCAGTTCTCCTGCAGGAGTTAACTTGCAACCCACCATTTCAAACTAAGGAGTTTCCCCATGCTGCATCTGCAGAGGGTTTGCAGCTGCTGCTTCCCTCCTCCTACCCAGTGCCTAGCTTGGGAGGTGAAGGCTGCCTGCTCTTCCTGACCACTGCAAACAGGTGCCAGGAAGGACTTCAAGAGGGAGAAGGGGGGCAGTTGGAAGACAAGTGTACACCTGGACTATACATGCAATTACTTTCAAACAAGTCTACACGTACATTCCAACAACAGGTCAAACCCCGTGCTTGCCCTTATCACCAGTTACCTGAGGGGGTCTTGATGTCCTTTTTCTATGAAATACTACACAAGAAAAGTGTCAAGAGTTGGTGCAACATTTCATGGATAAAGGTCCAAGCAGCTGCAGAGCAGATGTCTTGAACTGAAATATTCCGCATTACCCAACTGTTCCATTCTGGTAAAGTGCTATCTAATCTGCCAGAGCTTCATCCACTCCTCCTCTGTTTGATCACTGTTCTAGGAAGTCCCACATTCTGCTTCAACAGTCACTGTATGGGAATAGCTGTAGCTGTAAACTCTGATGGGAAAGGGCTCAAAAAATCTAAGGGTTTTTTGAGAGACTCTGAACCCACAGAGACAAGATTAAAAGACTTCTAATATTAAGAGCCTGACCCATCAAAGACAGCACCATTCTGAAGCAGTGAGGGACAAGGAGACAACAGCTTGACCCTTTGCCTTTACCAAGTACATCAAAGCTACAGTTGACTTTCCTGGGGCAGTCCTGGTACACATCCCATCTGCCTGATGGCCTCACAAGTCAGTGAGATCTGAAACTTAGCAGCAAAGCAAAGAAACCTTCTTGGCTGAAGCTATTTGTGTGATCCACCTAGATAGGGACATACCACAGTGTGAGTCCAGACTGCAGATATATCAGCTGCAGGACTTGAAGTCTTCATAACAAAAATCTGAATCTTGCATCTACTTTTGCACCAAAGCTTGAATGATTTTGTAGGGTATTTTACAAACAATTTGACAGTAGTGCTTTCGAAATATGCATTCGCTAATTTAATGTGACCTTTACTGTTGACACGTTAAGAAGAGTATGCTGTAGGCAAAGTCATTTTTCAGAGAAGCTAAAAGGGCAGAAATCACATATCCTACTATATATGTTGCGTCCTGAACAAGAACAGGACCATCTTCTCTAAAGATACCAGATGGTAAATTTTTTTGGCCTCATAACTGAGAACACATGCACACACCGCCAGAATACATACGTGGACTCGCTCACAGAAGAGCGGAGGATGCCTGAATACACTTTCAATACCTCACTGCAACCTAAGAGGGAAATCTTACAAAAATGGAGCCAGGAGACTAATCATAACACTGATATCAAACAAACTTCAGAGGACCTGATAACACCTCATTGCACAGGCCTGGGATTGTGGAGGAGGGGGGCAGTTATCTGCTTGGTGCCAATGCAGCCATTCAATTCCTCAGTAACTGTGAAGATGCAGGCAGTCTGCACCCAGCAAAGTACCAGTGAAGAACCACTGAGCCCACACTTCCCCTCTCATCCTGCAAACGCAGTGTTTGCTGGCACAGTCTGAGGGACAGGCAAGATACAAAATGGCCAAGTAACAAATTCAAGGTCTGAGTGAACAAGTTACTCACTAACAAACCAGAAGTTATTACCTAAACTGTTTCCAGCATTATAAACCACACTTGAGAAGTGCCCTTAATGCTACAAAACACCATGGCACTGGCTGTCTACTGAAGGATAGATTCTGGCTTAGGCCTGACACAGGAGGATCAGCTCATACAAACTGCAGATGGGAGAAAACTCCCTTCCAGGGAGGTTTAAGAAAGGCTTGTGTACATGAGCAAAGGGGAGCTAGGGCAGCATTGCATACTTTAGTCTGGAGGGAGTCAGAAATAACTGCAGCAGAGCAGGGAAGCCTCTGTGAATAGGCACTCAGCATGTTTCCTACCCTCTGAACTCCTCCATCCTCTAAATTAAAGTAAATTTAACACCAGTATCAGATATCCAAAACCTCATCCCCTTTGTATATCCCACCTCTTAAAAAAAGACACGAACACAAAGCAGGCATGCCAGATCCCAGACAGAGTAGTTAATGGTCAAAAACAGACACAGGACAAAGTCTGCTTTGCAGCTTCCAATTCAGAAGCAAGTCCCAGGCTGGTAGTGGGACAATCCCACTGCATTTCAAAGTGTTTTGACTACATACAGAAAGGCACCAAAGAGCCACTACTTTAGGTCAGGGCAGCAGCAAGGTTTTGGGGAACCAGCTCAAGGGAATAACAGCCCCAGCAAATACAGGACTAAGGCAGAGGCTGTTGAACCCCTGACAGGGAAGAATCAGGAGAGCAAAAGGCAGCAGGTAGGCAAAGAAAGGATGCACCTTCTGCAGTTGAATTCCCTATGACTTTCCTTGGCTTCTGCACACTCCACAGCTCAGCCCCTGCTACACTCACCTGCCTGCCTTGGCGGTCTTTCCAGGAGATCCAGCGCTCTCCGTTGCGGCTGTAGTCAATCCGGTAAGCACGAGCAAATTCCTTGCCTGTGGCACGGGCATGCCGTCCCTGAGTCCCAATCAAGGTGATGAAAAAGAGCTTATGTAGGTCCATTTGGAGGAACTGCACATCTTCTGGCTGCAACAAGCCAGCCGGGCACCACGCTCCATCCCCTTCTTCCCTTTGTAACCTGAGGGGAAAAATATATTAAAAAACAAAACAAAAAACCACTTTCCTCTTGAGGATCCAGCCTTCCCACTAACTGAGGAGTCCCCTTAAAACTGCAAATATGCATGAAAAGAAAATAAATTAGTAAGCGAGCCCTGGAGGCTGGCTACCAAAACTCCTTTTCTGAGTGATGATCTGTAGACACTTATCCAAGATACCTGTAGCCAGTTTTTTGCCCTCTACACAGTTACTTCATTTTGGATATTTCTCATCAACTACTACCATCCACCACTGTTATCTTTCTCAGAGCCAATAGTTTAGTGCTGCCTTGTAAGCAACTATATTAGTCTGTAGGAAATTATGTATTGACTATCTTTAGGAGGTGGCCTGGAAAGCACATTGTTACTTTACCTATATCCCCCACACAGCAATGCCTGAGCCTCTGCTCAGCTTCTTCTATAGCTATTACAAGCACAGAGAGGAGCTACCTTAAAATAGATTTTAGAAACAAAGCTCTGCTTCACAAATTATTGCGGATCATGCCAAAACATCTTGCACATTTCCTTCATTGATCCCAAGTGCTTGTCAAGACACTGTTAAGTGTTTGATGAGAATCTCTCTGCTTCAAGTTGAACATTGTAGCACTAGCCGCAAAGATTCAACCTTTTGCCTTGGAGAGTTCACATCAACTGCTCTAGCAATCAGCAGATGGAGCCATGGAAGGAAACAGCGAGTTACCTAAGCATCCCTAGACAAACTCTGCAAGCCACAAGGTGGTGAAAGTAGTTTTAAATGTGGGGGAAAAAAAACTGGGCATAAGTCCACATGAGCCTTACAGCAGCAGAGACTTCCCAGAAAGGAACAAGCCCTTGAAAAGTCCTTTTCTTTCCAGGAGCCCTCCTTACCCTAATTAGTGAGAATGGTGAGTGCTGCCAAATTTCCTATCATGGAAGGAAATACCCTGAAAGAAACACAGAAGGTCAAAGTACAGGGTAGAAATTGGAGTTCATCTCAGCTCAGTCAGTTCCTTGCTGTTTGTAAGGGGCTTTTACAGTGTTGTGGCAAGTAAAACAAGAAAGCTGTGAAGGGCAGTAAGAAGTGCCATGGACAGGCAGCATCTGCACAGGAAAGCCATGACCTCCAATAAAGTGAAGGCAGCCAGAGGGGTGTCCCTTCGTGTCTTCTGCCTGTGGACATCCAGCTGCCTTAGCAAAAAGGGATGATGGCAGCAGATGGCAAGTGAAAACTCAGATATTTGCAGAATTCAGAAGAAGCCATCCCTCAACAAAATATACCCCCAGCTTTCAGACCCACTAGGAGAATTTCATAATTTTGGACTGCCCAAAGTGTTGGTATAAACAGAATCATCAAAATTAACCTGTAATGCACATCTAATTTGCACAGAAAAATGTAGGAATGTTTGATATCATCATTACAAACAACTATAAGGAAACTCACTTTTGGAGATATTTTGCAAATCATCAGTCTGCAGCTTTGAAAAGTGGAACAAAAGAACAAAAAGTCAAACTACTGAAAAAGACTAATTTCTTGACACTAAAAGAAAATACTGTAGCTGCTTATTAACAACTCCCTAACTCCATATGTTCTAGTTTAGAAAATACAATGTTAGTTTCAAAAAACTGATCAGAATAAAAATTTGGTTACACCATTTCCTGTAACAATGCTATAATGAATACAATAGAAAAGCTGAATTAGAAACATCTAATTCTCCTTCTTTCTAAGGGGGAAAAAGGAAAACCCCATTGCAGGGAAGAGGCATACACTTTTGTAATCAGTTCTGTAAAAAGCCAATGCATCTAAGTGATGCAGAACACCACTGAGACCAGCAGTTAGTGTCATCAGGTCAGGCTGATTGCATTCAAAACAGCCAAAGAATTTTGAACTTTCCAAATTAATTTTCAAGTACACACATCACATCTTTATTATGATGCTGTTGAAAAATCCCACAGCCTAAATGACTTCCTGTGATTCAAAGCTTCATGTGCTCTAGCAAGAGTTTTGAAGGTAGTGTCCCTGCTTGCCCTGTAAATCGCAAACACATTAGAAGTGGCTATAAAAAGAACAGAGGTGGAGGTGCCTCTGAAGGTCTCTAGTTCAATCTCCTGCTCGCAGCAGGGCTAACTCCAAAGCTACATTGGCTTCCTCAAGAACTTATCCAACCACCCACACTTTGAAGATCTTCAGGGATGGAGAGCCATCACCTCTCAGGAAACTTAAAAGCTGCACCCCTTCCTTCTCACTGGGAAGAATTTTTTTTTCTTTTTATCAAGTCAGAACTGGCTGTGTTGCAACTTGTGACCACGACCTTCGCCTCTCAGCCTTTCACTGTGCATTTATTTAGACCTACTATGGAAGTGGTGACCAAGCTAAGCAAAGGGGTTTCTTTGTGAGTGAGCCTTAAGAACAATTTTATCTTAAATCTTATTAGGTAAGTAGAAGAAAAGGATTACAGCTTTGCCAGAGATGAACCTACCGTGCATACTGAGGTCCTGTGGAATCATACCACTGGCTGGAAGCCGTAATATCTTCATCCCGTATTGTTCCTTCCTGCATGCCCAAAGGATAACGGCATATGGCTGAAAGACAGGAAAAAAAGAGGTTAACAAGTCAGCGCCTTAAAAAAAAAAAAAAGACCATCAGATAAGCCTAATTGATAGCGTATGGAATAAGCAGGGCAATGACAAAATAGAGAAAGCAAATAAAAAGGGGAAAACACTTCACGATTACTATAAACTAGAATTGCAAGTGATGAAATACATTGACACAGACAGCTAATACCATTCAGCAGAGTCCTGGAAGAGCAAAGACTTCACAGGAAAGGATTTTTAACAACATAAAAAACAAAAAACATACTATAGGCAACGTTACATAGGCAGATTCTATAATGAGATACGAGATACTACTTATCAATGATGACACAGTTTAAAAAAACAAAGAAAGTATCACACATCCAAAGTTTTTTTCTTCACCTGGAAGAAACAGGGTGCTCAACTCGCACTCAGATAAGACCAACTGATATTACATTCAGCAGTCCAGAAAAGTTAAAAGCATCTAATTCCAAATGACCAGAGAGCTCCAGCTTACAGGAATATCCACACTTCAGGACACTGCAGGTTACAGGTGGTGTTTGGGCCTAACTCCTGCTTGCCCACATGGCCCCACACTACTCTGCCCCCCACTCTGGCCTTGCATGGTTCTCTCCAGGCATGAGCAAGCTCATGGAAGGACAGGCAAGAGGAAGGACACAACCAGCTCAAGCCAAAAAAAGACTTAATAAAAAAAATAAAAGGAAAGAAAAAAGCAGATAGTCAATAGCAAGTCCCAGAACAAATACTTTAAGGATTTTTGGTCCTTGCCCTCTGAGCTCATAGCAGCCCCAGCTCTTCTCCATTTCTGCAGTTACACAGGCACAAGACAGCACATGCTGCAGTGGTTCCAGAGCTGTGGGCACGCAGGTCGACATCTCCCCTGCACACACCCTCCCTGACAAACCGTGTGCTGCCACAGCAGCAGCTTTGCTGCCCTTTCCTCAGCAAAGGCATTGCCTTGGGTCTCCTCGTTCCTTCATCTTCAAGATTACTTGACTTCATCTTCAAGACTGCCCGGCTTTGATAAAGTTGTTAACCAGGTTCAGAAGGCACAAGGAAAGACAGACACATGAAATCCACCTTTTTGTTAGCACTTTCAGCACGGTCTGAAGAACAAGCTGTCAGATTTCAGCATAAAACTGCCTGTAACCACACATTACTTCAGAAAGATTTTGCTGTGATTGTCACATGTAGTATCAGTTGGTGGTGCTCTATATGCTCATGAAGTGTCTTGGAAAGGAGATGTATGGTGAGGTGACAACATTTGCTTACAATACTAAGTTACTGAGATATAGGAAAATACCACTGAGAGAATAATCCCATGATTCTGTACTACTTTGCAGTAAAATAATAGCAGAATTCAGTATTGTTAAGTACAAGAACCAAGTGAAGAACAGCCTAAATATACCAACACAGTGAAGACTGAATTAGCTACTTCCAGACAGGTATTTGTTGCTTTGAGGGATCAAAGAGCAACTTATTAGTTGGTTATAGAATGCATACAGAATAATCCAGAAGACACCATTACACTACTGTCTAAAACTGTGGCACACCAGCCTCTCAGATAACAGAATACAGCTCTTACTCCTTCCTTCTCACATCAAAAAGTGGAGAGGGCAATAGGGATGTTGCACAAGAAAACAAACTTAGCCTTGTGACTGGGCCCTCCTGGGATTGTCTGGAGAGGTGGCTCACAGCAGTCAAGGAAGACTGGCAATCTGGGCACACAGGAGAGCATTTAGGGACTATGTTAGTGATTAGATTTACATGCACACACACACACACACACATATATATATCATGAGAGGGGAAAGAAAGGCTGGGAATGAACATGTGAAAGGTAGAAGATGAGAGTCTTCTCCCAGTCCTGCAGCTCCCTACCAGGGTTGACTTCGGTGCCAGATGGCTCAGGCAAGGAGGCCAACAGCAGCATGCAGAGGAGCATGGTAGCAATCGAAGTGCTGGGCAGGGTCAGACGGGCGCAAGTCCTTCACAGGCAGCAGCTGCCATCTACATTTCTGAAAGAAAAAGCAAAGGCGACATGAGAACTCTCCCAAGGCAGCCCTTCTCCACACTGCAGCCTTGCTGTGTGGTGGGTCAGGCCGCTTCCTTGCCTTCAAAGGGATCCTGACCCCAGGTCTGCTCTGATCCTTCTTCTGTCCATAGGCTGTTTAGCCAGCACCTGCTTGACTACCGGTGCTGCCTCTAACAATATTAACATAATTCAGCTTTTAGGAGCTTGGCTGCCATGAGCATTGTGCAGACATACTCGACTACTGCTCTTAAATAAGGTCAACGTAAACTGATCTCCCTCTTTTTTGATCTTCACTTTCCTTATTATATTAGTAGCTACAGAAACTACTTCTACAGCAAACCAGGGAGCAAGCAAGGCTCACACCAGCTCCCCAAAAAGGGATTTATCCTGTTTATCTGAACGCACACCTCTACCTGCACTAGCTGCCTACTCCAGGTAAGCAATTGGGCACTCTGGAAATTTTCATCCAGTCTCAAGATAAATGTCTAAAACAGGGCAAAAAACAATCTCCCCCTACGTGCCCATATCGCTGCCAAAAGAGCATGTACACTCACACAGGCAAGTACACTTAATTTCCTGTTTGGAAATGAGGAAAATAGCAAAGGGCTTAAACTCTGGCAATTGCACTGGAAAGACACACTAACACCTTGAAGAACACGAGGTCATCTCAGCAGAACTCCATGCATTCTGTGTGTCCATGCTCACTGCAACAAGCCCAGGGAGGCTCCCACCCTGGAACAGTGCTTTATAGAAGGCAGGTTAGAAGATCCGTCTCATGTATAAATGTCAGGAGAAAAGAGAACAAATCAATAAAAAGTTGCCAGGACCAGAGGCTTTGTGCTCAAGAATCCTCAGAGCGGTAGTAAAAAGGCAAACTGCACGTTAGGATTTGTTAGCTAAGGAAGAAAGAGGAAAAGAGACCAATCACTGCACCAGCACGTAAACGCTGTTTGAGAACATCACACACCATTAACTCAGCTTCATGACAAAAGACTTTTTTTTTTTACCTCCACACAACATAATTAAGCTGCACAAGTCACAGGCACAGGTTGCTGTGGATACCAAAATAATTAGTTATATTTATAATAGAAAGATACACCAGGGTTCTTAAATCCAGAGATAAAGCCTTTGGCTCAGGAAATTCCCCAGCCACGGATTGCTAGACACTCAGAAGCAAAAGCAGTTAGAGGCACTGAGGCCTGCCAGGGGTTCATTCTCTTGCTGAAGGATTTGCTGCTGGCCCTTGTCCCTGCTGGATTCCACCCAAAAAGGTGGCTCTCGGCGTAAAAGAGGGTCCAAAGGCCTTCTCAGGAAGCAAACCAAATATGCACGCGGTAGGGGGATCAGTGGGTGCTCTCCAGGGGTGCTGCATCCAGCAATAGGACCATACAAGCAAGTGGAGAAAGACCCTCCTGCTGCCCCCTCCTGTTTAAGCTACTTTTTGTGCTGCACATGAGCTCCTTGGCCCAGGCAAGAAGGACACCGGCTGAGTTCCGGGATCTTGTTAAATCTCAAAGCAGGAAATGCATGAAAGCAAAGTGCTGCAGATACAAGTCAGCTCAAATCTCAGCAGAAAAGGTTTCAGCCAAGCCCTGCCAAGGTACCCCCGCACCCAAGGTTTGGTCCCCTTTCCAAACAGAAGAGATGCCACAAACTCTGATGCAAATGTTGTCCTATAGGAGACTGTCCAGCCGGATGTAGGCGGAGCTGCAGCTTGTAGGTGGGCAGAGGAGGATTTTGTACAGACACTTGTGTGGTACAGGCTGCAGACAGACCAGATGGATGTTGCTCTATTCATATAACTCAGGAGGAACCCCCAGAGAGGCTCCCGGAGCAGGTTTTCCTAAGAGCAGGCACAAAAGTAGACTGTCCTCCCACAGGGCCTTCTAAAACAAACTACGATGGACATTTAGGCAGCCCTTGCTTCCTGTGGCTTTTAGAGGAAGTCAGAGCAACCCCAGCACCATTGTAGATGTTCAAATGCCTTGACTTTGATCTGATCCCAAACCTCAAATATCAGGAATCCCTGGCAGGGCAGCAGGTGCTCAAATAGGGCACCAGGACCAGCTGCCTGCATGGGGCACAGGGCTCATGGCCCAGCTGCTATGAGCTACCACCACAGCAGTCCTTGAGTCCTGAGCATTCTCTACCAAAACAAGCCTTGGCTTAAGGGCAGCCATTCTGCCTCTTGCCACAAGAGCTGTTATGACAAGTTTCTCTCACCCCCTCAAAAACAAAGCACAAGTCACAACAACAGAACTCAACATTACAGCAGCACACTAAGTGTGACTGGCCATTCACACAGCATTATCTCGTTTGACCAGGTCCAAACCCAAAGGCTATAACTTAAGTGCCTATTTAATTTATGCAAAGACCACGACATTCTACATCATACCTACTGCATTACCATCTAGGCAGGCAGGTGCACAGTGATGTGGCTGGATACAGCAAGCAGAATAGAGAAGACAAGAGGGAAGAGGGAGAGGAGCCAAGGTGAGGCAAACAGATGCCCGGGCATCACATCAG
The DNA here is from genome assembly GCA_013398735.1 of Nothocercus julius. NCBI lineage: Eukaryota > Metazoa > Chordata > Aves > Tinamiformes > Tinamidae > Nothocercus > Nothocercus julius. The sequence goes on along the minus strand of VZSV01000208.1, from coordinate 328,328 downwards.
CTCTTGACTGAACCAGCACCCAGAGCTCTGAGCACAGCAAGCAGCTGTCTGGGGCTGCTCACACTGCCAGCATCCCAGCCATAACCAGGGGCTCCCCAAGGCTCACCAGGCATGTGGAGCTCCACAGCACAAGCAGAAGTGATGGGCCAGCACAAGTGCTCTCTGGACACATCCTTCTTCATTAGAGGCAACCTAGACCACTGGTTTTGACTGGCCTGAATTTCAGCTGGGGGAGATCAACCCTCACCCCTGTGTGTGACAGTAAAGAGGAATCTCTAGTGAATAGCTCTGTGCAGGAACCCTGGCAGCTGGTTTTCCTTCATCCTGGACTGCTCATGGTCCTGGGGTAGGTGCTACACACAGGGAGGAAATGGTTTCCTCTACAGTCTTTTAAACACAAAAGCTGTTCGTACCTTGAGCAAGGACACCAAGAATCAATTTTTCATTCCCGTCTCAGTTTAGACGAATGCACGATCTCAGCACTGCTCATCAGCCCTTACTACTGGAATTCCTTGCGCAAATAATTGTTGATGTTTGTTTCTGATGAAGTCTTAACCTCAGCTAGTGGTAAATTTGATTCCCAAACTGCCCTTCCAAATGCTAGAACACACTGGAAAACAGAAACACTACTACACAAGTGCCTTGGAAAAGCATCTTCGTAAAGATTTTTTTCTGGGGAGAAGACTCATAGCACTTCTCTCTGTGGTTCTGTTTCAGCTGCAGCAAGATTCCTTGCTTTGCGTATGTCTCCATTCCCACACATTTTTGCCCACACATCCGCAGAAAGTGCCAAAATTACAGCACAGGCCTGAACTCAGCAAAAACAGGATTAGCAACATTCTCACAGAGGCAAGAAAGTGTTAAACAGTTCTCAGGACTGAATGGATCAAGTTGCTAATTGCTAACAGCTGGCTGCAGGAGAATAAAATACTGTTACAATCATTGTGAAAATGGAAAGAAAATCTACTCACTGAAAAACTTGCTAAGAAATGCAAGAAAGGACAATTTTTTTCCAATACACCAAGCAGATACCATGCCTAGGAAGCTGACACATGTCTCCACCAGCAGCTCACCATGAACTAGGCCTGTGCCTAGAGCAGCAGCACACAACCTGTGAGCAAAGCAGAGGCCCAGTGGGCACAGGAGGGAGCTATTCTTTAGTGAGCTGTATAAAGAAGGTGGGACTTGGAGCTCCTCCAGGTGCTGTTCTGCCTCCAGAGATCCATTACAGAGGCCTGGCACATTTTGCAGGCCTCTCTAGGTCCCAACTGAACAGACATTTATTTTAACTGGTTCCTTCGCAGATCATTACCTCGAAGTGGGAGCTTACAGCTTGTTGCAGGAATCCTCTTACAGATACCAGCACCCTGCCAAGATACTCAGTGGTCATAATCAACACTAATAGCTATGTGTATAAAACACACTGTACATAGAGCAAGAGAATTTATGTGAAATCAAAGCATTCTCAGAAGAGGTTCTGGAGCAGTCAGGAGAACCTGATGATATGATCCCGAGTACTAAAATTCAATGAGGAAACTGCAGAGCTTCTACTTGCAGTCGTATCTGCAAAGTGCAAAAATCAGTGGTAGTTCTAGCAGTGTGACAGGGAACCTAGGGCAGGAACAGTAACACCAAGGTGATCATGGCTGGGCAGATAAGCCCCAGGATTTTAGGGGAGATAAGAGGCAATAATGGGAAAAACAAGAAGGGACTAGCAAGACCACAGCTTGATCTTTGAGATGGCATTAGGACACCTGTCCCCACAAAAGGTCAAGAGAAGAACACACGAGGCAAAGAAAGGGACCTCAATGTTCTGGAGTGGCCCATGGGGCAGAGAGCCATGTCCGAGGCAGCAACGGAGGAATGGGAATGTTGAGCTCTGCCTACCTGGTGGGCATCCTCCTGGAGAACGGGAGACATGGCAGCCACGAGGCTGAAGAGGCTCCCAACCTCAGCTCCCACATTGTGCTCAAACAGGTAATGAGGCTACCATGGTGGTGGTGGGGGGGGAAGCAGATGACACCTCACATTTGCTGTATTTTAGGAGAAAAACAGTGTTGTAGTTACCCACATGTGATATAACCAGGAAACACTTGCAGAAGATTAAGGCTAGAAATCCAAGCATGAAAGAGCTATAGTCTAGAGTGAGGTGCAAGTACTTTGGCAAAATAATCTGAGACCCCTGGCTGAAACCGTCCAGCATTTTCCTATTGCCTGTTGGCAAGTCCCAAAGGAGAAGCGTGTCCTGGGTTTGAGAAGGTGCTCTGAGTACTTTGTTGTAAAACAGACTTAAGCATAAACGAACAAATGCAGTTAAAGCCAGCAAGATAACTATGCCAAAATTAGCAGCAGTTACAAAGGCAAAGGCCCAGATAAGGAAACACAGCTTAATAACAACGAGGCAGTTCTCAACTTTGTCTCAGCTAATTCAAGAACTCAGCTACCCTGCCCACCAACCTAGGATTGGAGTAGGATGCGCTCATCTCAGCCAGGGAGCCTGGAAACACAGTGTGTTTCACAGCACATGCAAAGCCACCAGGGACATCACAATTCTACATGAGAAGATACAAGCAGGAGGGACAGAAGGAACCTCAAAAATGCCCTTCAAAAAATATCCTCCAAAATACACACTCCTCAGTGGGGAAATAGCCTCCAGGCTCCAGCTCTCCTGTTTATGTTAGATGACACTGGGAAGGTGGTAAGCAGGAAGACAATGAATGAAAAAACTAAAAAGGTTTTGATTCTGTCCTTCCTCCCTGCCTGCATTACAAGAAACTATCTACCTCTGTCCCTCATCCTTCTCATACAGAATGGGCACAAGGGAACACAGCACATTCACTTTTTCATCACGTTCCTTGCAGCGGCACGATTCTTCAATAGCTTTACAGGCTTATTTTGTCGAGATTCTTCACTGTTTAAACAATATCTTTAAAACACAGCAACTACGTGTAAGCAACATTCCTCCCAAAACCTACAATCTTCCACTCAGAGCCCCACACAGCAACACATTTGACAAGTTAACCACACAGATGACAGATGGAGCATTAAGAGCACTCCATCTAAACCACCTTCCTCCCTCCTTACTCTCAAGGGGTTCCACTATAATCTTTTACTTAGCTGTACTCAAACTCATTGAAGTCAAAAGGAGATCAGGTTACAGAGGCAGAAACATTCAGGTTAGCAGAAAGATCCTCAGGAGATGTAACCCAACCTCCTGCTCAAGGCAGGGCTCACACTGCTCAGAGCAGCCAGCTCAGGGCTTTGTCCATCCAGATCTTAAAACTTCCAAAGATGGAGGTTCCACCACCTCCCTGGCCCAGCTGTTCTACTGCTCGACTTCACCACACCAGACCTTACTCCTATTTCAACCCACAACTGTTCTCTCAGCCTCTTCCCGCATGCCTCTAGAAAGAGCTTGCTTCTGTCTGCTCAATAACTCCTTCTTATGCACCAATTTTTAGCATTAGGTCCCCCAGAATTTTCTCTTTTCAAGAATAAGCAGCCCTCGCTTCCTCAATCTCCCTGGTGAAGCCAATTTTCAGCATTAAATTAGTTTTATATTTTCTCCTAAATCACCACTAGGGATACTGAGGATGTCCAGATTGTGGATCAGCTCTCATCTTATCCTAGTACAGCTCCCACCGGCTTCCTCACGTGGGAATTACAAGACCAGAGGCAAAATATGCAGGTCCCACTGCTTCAGAACTGTGTGGATCACAATTGCCACCAATAAGTATTTTTGGGAGGTATCAGGTAGTACTTTCTGATCCACTTAACATAGCGTTAATTGGCCAAGGTGGAAACTCAGTAAGGCAAAAAGGCAAGGACCAGCCCTATTAACAGCAAATAAGGACTGGTTATCACCAGGAGGGTGTTAGAAGGCCATTAGCCACCAGCTACCAGTGGTCCTGAGGCACCTCGACATGGAATTTAGGATATCCTGCCATCTATCCCCTGGCTGAGAGAAGCCAGCAACCAAACAGCTAAGAGCAAAGCAAGAGACAGCTCTCCAGCTGTAAGATGTCACCACCCCATCCTGCAGAGCTACAGGTGACACTGCTTGAACAGGTCCATCCTCCTTCCCACAGGTCCATGCAGCACTGGGAAAAGGAAGACAGAAGGAAGGAGGAGATTGAAGCTGCCCCAGCTCCCTCAGAGAGGCAAGTGTTCCTGCAGCCCAAGCAGAGCCTCTTCAGTCTCCTCTTCCTCTCGGGAGCAGCATCATTCACACAGGGTGGAGCTTAGTCTGAATCCAGGTACATGATGTCAGCCCAGTTGCTTTGGCAACCACTGCAGGAATCTCATTAAAAAACACAATCCAAAGACCTTCTGACAAGGTCTGCTTTCTATCACAACATGGATCCCTGAAATCAGTTTTTTTTCTTTATTTCAAGAGTAACTTACTAAAATGTACCAGCTCCCCAGATCCCACCCTGGACTGACATGAGTCTCAGCTGTCAACATGTTGCTTACCTGCTTCTACCTTCTTGGAGCATTGCACAAACATTAGCATTTTTCCAAACCTCTGGAACACCTCCAGTCTTGCCAGCTTTATTACCCCTCAGCAGCTATGACTCAGAAAGCTGCTTTACCAACTCATTTTAAACAGGTTCAAATCATGCTCAAGTTTCAAAGTTTTTTTTTTTTTTTTTTGAATGTTATCTCATGTCTAATGCCCTCCCTCGTTACCAGTGCAACAGAGCGTATTTCAACATCTTTAAAGGACAGCACATCAGCCACAGAGGAAACTCCTTACTTCTCAGTGGTGTTATGCAGAGGTTTAACCTTTCCTAACAACGTATCTAAGCACCATTGATCGAATTTGCTCTGCTCCACAAATATTAAAGCTTTTCTCAGTCCCAATATAGTTTTTCATTTATTTTTAGCTTTTCCTGTCAACCTTCTCCAGAATACCTAGTTTATATTAGCAGCTGCCTACACCTTTCTTCCAAATTGTTCCTGGTCAATTCTTTTCAACGGTGAAATATAGCTTGTATCAGTGACTAAGAGGAGAGGAGAAGCAAACACTGTGTGAAGAATCTTACGGTTCCTCGGTTTTTAGCTTCCTTCACAGAAGCTAAAAAACTTCAGATTTTTTTAAAAAAAGTAGAACACAAACATCAAAAAAAAGGTTCAGTGAAAGTTAGGAAAAAAGACACAATTTACCAATGTTTACTAATTTAGCTAGCAACCTAGTTGCCACCCAAATGCCACAGACATGCTGATACTACACAATGCTATAGGGGCACATTTCAAGTGTTGTAAACTGTCCCTTCACAGTCATAAACTAACACTTCAGCACACCTGTCACTCATGTTTGCCTTGTGAAACTACAGCAGCTCCAGTAGCACTAGGAACAAAAAAGCATTTCTAGAGGCAAAAAAAGCAATCTGTGTATCTAGGATAAAGATGTAAACGCGGAATAAACCCTGCAAATACTAGAAAGAAACAAAACCTTCAAAACAATTTTTGTAAAAAATACTCTTTATATGTGCTGCAGCCACAGATAGAAATACTTCCAATATCAAAACACAGAAGTGAAAAGTGGAGTTAGGAAACTCCCACAGCACACTAGCCTTAAATCACAGAGGAGAGGCTGGTTGAAACCACCTGGAGGACCCAGGGAGGATTTTCAGGCATTGCCAACCATTTTCTGCTAGGTTAACCATTCACTAGCATAAATCTAAAAGATAAAGTTTAACTTCTTACAGAAACAAAGCTGCAACCACATGTTCTAGCAAGATATTTAGATTAACCTAGACCATTCAGAAAAGGTCTTTGCTTGCCACAATGTATTTCAAACCACCAAGCTAAATATTCTGTTTATAGTCAAAGAGGCCAATAGCACTGAAAATGCTCTAAAACTTCTTCACACTAAAACAGCAGATTCTGACCAAGTTTTCCTCAAAACAGAAGCAGAAGTCTACACGAGTGGTAAGATTAAGGAATTAAAGAAGGCAGTAGCTATAGGAAAAGCAACCAAAAATCTTGGGATTGTTTGAGGTTAAGAAGAAAGAAACATGAGAACACACAAGGGAAAAAAAAAGTAAAATAATGATGTATAGACCAAAAGAAAAATCTCATTTCCCTCTTTTCCTCAATGAAAAGAAACTGAAATCAAAAAACAATAAAAGAAAACCAAGTATGTGCAATTCCATAGCACGGCATGCATGGTAAGCCTATGGGCCGTACTCCCCCTTTGGCTTTTGGGCAATAACTTAATGAAATCCTAGAGAGTGATATACATAATATGAACATCTACAAGTGCATTACCAGAGCAAAATAAGAGGGCACACCAGAGAGGAGTTTTCATCCATCCCGGTGTAAGTGGTAATTAACGTGAGCAGATAAGCGAGTCCCCGTTTGCCTGTGCCCAAGGTCTCGGGTCCACAGCTCAACGTGCCCAGCAGCCGTCGCCCGCGATAAGAGGGGAGGCCATGGAAGGGGCTCTGATCTAATCTGCTCTGGCAAGCTCTGCGTCTATGTACAGGGGTTGTGCTTCTGTCTCCAGCAGCTCATTGTGCAAGTAAAAAAAAAAAGTGGAGATAGTCTTAAAAAAAAAAAAAAGACAAAAGAGGAGAGCATACCTTCCATAAGGCAAGAAGCAGATGAAATTTCACCCTGGTGAAAAAATAGCTCTCGAGCAGTGATGGACCCAGGCCTAGGCCAGGGCAAACAGGATGATTTTGAGACACTGAGCACCTGAAAAAGGGTAGTTACAGGGGAAGCTACCTGAGACTTATAGAGAAGGATTGCCGCTGGAGCTCCCATGGTTATTCCTAACATTACAGGTTTTCAGAAGCACTTTCTAGGTATTTATATTCATGGGTTTTACACCAGCAGAACAGCTCTGGGACAGCCAGTGACATGGAGTGTGGCCAGGGGAACAAGGAGGCTGCAGCTTCCCAGGAAAGAGACCAGCTCAGGCAGGCAGCACCGGGAGCCACATGGGGACAGAGGGAAGGAAGGAACATGTCCCTGCTCCCCCTCAGCAGCCTGGTGACCTGTCACCAGCCTCCAGTTTTCCATGTCAGACTCTGCCCCAGCCCCAAATGAAGAGAGGCTGCAGCGAGAAGCGCAGCCCCAGCGCTCGCCGGAGGCAGGGCCACACAAAACACTGCCGAGCGGGGCCGCGCGCGCCTACCAAGTGAGGGATCACAAGTCCTCACGGCGCCTCGAGGGACACGCAGGGCTGTGTCTGTGAGGGAGAGCGGGGGCGCCAGACCCGCCGCCTCCTCACCAGGACAGGGGGGAAGGTCTCAGCCTCCCTCCACTGCCAAAACCCCCTCATCCTCAGCAGCCATCCCAAGGGCTCTCCCATTGGCACCAGCAGGGAGAAGGGAGGCCAAGCGTGTTAAGCGGGAAGGCCCCTACCTGCCACGCCGGGGGCTGCTGAGCCCGGGCACTGGTGGCACGGCGTCCTTGGGGCTGCGGCAGCCGGAGCCAGGCAGCGAGCCGCCATGGGCGCCACGGCACCGAGCCATTCCAACCCACACAACTCCTCCTTCCCCCTCCCCGCACACCCACGGACAGGCCCCGAGGACGGCCCTGCCTCAAGCAGCGCCGTTCCCATGGCGACTCCTGCCTGAACAAAGCCGTTTTCTAGGCAAAAAAATTAAGAGAGTCGGCCGTCCCGGATTCCTGTGCTCTTCCCTGCTCCGGCGGCCCCTCCTCGCTCCGTGCGCTCCCCAGGGGCTGCTCCGCTGGCGCACGGCCCGGCCTTCGCCTGGAGAGAGGCCAAGCTTTGAATTCACTTGGGCAAACCACAACACAAAGCAGCTCTCGCGCTCAGGAAGCGGGGCCGGGCCCGGCGCTGCCGCCGCCCTGGGCCACGCTCTCAGGGAAACGGACCCTCCGCCACCCTGCAACGGCCTCCACGCGCACGGAACTGCTCTGGCCCGGACCCTTCGCGGTAGGGGGAAGGAAACTGCAAAGACATAAGGAGACTGTTATTAATTGCAGCCGAGAGGATTGTTGTGAGCCAAGGGCACAACAGGCTGCTTGCTCGCCTGGGCTTCCGCTTCCAAAGATTTTCCTGGAAGAGGGGGAGCCCAGCCATGACCTCGGGGCTGGCTGCACAGTGATCACCACGGCTCACCCCGCTGCTGCTCCCATGGCTGCGATCCCATGGGAGAATAGCTCCGCGCAGCAGCTGTCAGGCAGCTGCGGGACATCCCCTTTCCCTTCCCCTTTGAAGGGCAGAAATAAGAGGAGGGGAGGAACACAGGACATCATTCCCAAAGGGAACACTTGGGAGATAACTTCTTGACTTGCCTCAGCTAGGGCCAGTACCGCCATCCCTGTCCTGATCAGATTTAATGTTTCGGAAAGCTGGAGCACCTCCACACACACAGGCCTGAGCACGCAGCAGCCCCACCACGGGCAGCGGCTGAGAGCAGGAGGGGGTCGCATCAGAGGCCTCAGGGCACAGATGCCGAGGGGAAGGGGCACTGCTGTGATTTGCACTTAGGCAATTGTACTAGAAGGCCGAATTAGCCAGGAGGGGGGCACTGCCACAGCATTCAGCTGCTAAAGCCAAGTGCTTTGGGGCAAGGGCAGCAGCTCAGCAGCCACGAGCACGGGCTTCACCCTGGGACCTGTAGGAGCAATGGCAAGAGCTGGTGCCTTCATGCGAGAGGCCGGTGAGCGGGACCTGCACAGGAGGCCCCAAGGGGAAGGACGCAGCCAGGAAGCCGCTCCGGGGCCGCCGGTGCTGGGAGGAGCGAGGTGGGAAGCCCCCAGGTTCGGGCCACAGCAGGGCACGCTGCGGCCCTCCCCGAGCTCCGCGGCACAAGCAGGGCACACT
>VZSV01000208.1:306243-318887 GCA_013398735.1 Nothocercus julius | reverse complement strand
GCACGAGCAGGGCACACTGCGGCCCCCCCCTCCCCCCCGAGCCCCGCAGCACAAGCGGGGCACGCTGCGGCCACGCAAAACGGCCTCCGAGCGGCCAAGGCCAATGGGAGCGGATAAGACTGTCACCCAGGCACTGCTGGTGTGACACAGCAGAGGGCCACCAAGGGCAGCAGCACTTTGCTGACCCCCTGGTTTGGAATGCAGGTGAGCAGCAGGAGCATAGGGACAGATACAACACAAAGCACATCAGGGGACACCACATCAAACCATCCTGCCCCTCAAATTCCTATATGCCACACCAGCCTTCCAGCAAGAACAGCAACATTTAGCACTGAAGAACCACCATCATACATGAAGCACACTTTGTCCTAAGACCAAAAATACAGCCTTGATCTGAAATACAGGGTCATATGTGCAGTCAGATGCCACCTTACTCCTGTTTTCTTCCCTGCCTCCTTATCCCACTGCAGCCACACATTCCACCTTTGCACTGACACTCCCCAGAAAGCAGAAAGCTATTTGCTTTTTCTTCCCTTGGAAAATTTTCCAGTGGTTAGTGTGTTAAATCAACTCAGAGGGATAGAATGATCACCAATACTCACATGCACCTTGGGGCAGAAGCATACAACTGGTAGCAGGTTGGAAGTAAAAAGGCACAAGACCTCTGCCCATACAAAAAGTCACCTTCAAACCCCAAACAAGGTGTTACTGGTTCAGGGGAAACACAGGACACTCCCCTACCAAAATAAGGATGGTTCTCCTATTTGCATAACCGTCCAAAGGGGCTGAGCCCAGATACAGAGTGAGCAGAGCTCAACAGGATTCTTTTAGGATGACATGGGGCAGAAGATACCTCCGGCACCAAGAAGAAGGAGTCCTGGAGAGAAGCTAATGAAAGCACTAGGTGCCTTTCACTGAGCATCAATGACATGGAGCTCCCCATTCCCTCACTGAGCTGGGAAGAGCAAGGGCCTAGACTGCCCAGGGATCAGAGCAGCTGTTTACCAGGGGAGGACATGTCAACATGTCACAGGGGACACAGAGCACTGCTAGAGGTCTGTAAACCTTGCAGTTGGATTCCCTGTTACCTGCCACACTTAAGCATAAAAATGAGCTCTCTGCTAGATGCCCTCCAAATTGTAACTCAACCCAAACATAGCTACATGCTCACTAAGCAGTTCTAAGCATAAAGGCAAAGCAGAAAACAGTCCTTTTCCCCTCCCTTCCTGGAATAAGCCCAAATGCACATGATAACAAATCCCACTCAAAGCTATTACAAACTGAAGTATTTCAGTAAGTTTTGTATCTTGCATCTCAGAGGGAGCATAGTTCTGCAATAGCATCATCCTTTCTCAAACTGTGTGTTTGAGAGACTTCCTAATGACCTCATAGCAGCACATGTGACCAGTAAGTCATCTTCTCAAAGGACTAGAAATAACATCAACAGACCCTGTTTTGGTTTCGCACAGAACAGCTTTCTGCAGCATGAGCAGGTTTCCAAACAGCAAGGGAGCAGACCCAGCTCAGGCCTTGGCTGGTACTTAAGAGTTTCTCCAACAGATTGCATTTGGCTTCAGAAGAGATGAAATCAATTACGAGAGGAAGAGCCATTAACAAATACCTAAATTTCGCATGCAAACTTAGGCACAAAAGCCTGTTTATTCTGATGTGGGGCAATTTGGCTGTTTCCAAGGAGTCATGCGGTATCCTTGCAAGCCACGAGTATTTCAAAAGCAGTGTAGAAGAGATAAAAGGTGGTCACACAAAACAGAAAACAGTGCCTTGGAGTTGCTTATAACCCTGACATGTTTTAAGAAGCTTAAAACTGTATTCTTGTTTTCTGTAAAATTCATTTTGCTTTTGGAACTGTCTTTATCACTTCTGCTGTGTGTTTTAAGAGGCTTTTTTTCCCCCATCCCTACATTTAAAAATAGCATCTATAGTCAGTCAAATCCAAGCAGCAAAGAAGAAATTTAAGATTTGGGGGTGATGAAGTGGCTAGCAGCTCCCATGCAGATAAGATCTGCTTTTTATCTGTCCCAGGGCCCCTGTGTGATCTTGTGACACGGGGAGAAGTAAATGAATTAACACTGACAAACATTTTGATGCTAATGCGAAGGCATCTAGACAACCCCCTCAAATTAACATTTAGATAAATGGCTAAAGCAAATCAACAGTCTTGAACATCTGAACAGATCCCTAGGATGAGGGCAAGTCTAAGCAGCCTTTATGGCATCCTCTGAAAAAGCCTCCAAATGTGACAAGACACTGTTTTATCCTAGGCAGGCTACAGCTGCATCTCTCTCCAGCTACACAGCAAGCTGGATCTACTGCAGAACTCCTGGAAGAGGTTGGAGAGATGACAAGATACCGACTGGGGTGATACTTGCAGACACCCAACCTTCCCCAGGCACAGCCCTGGGCATTCCCAAGCAGCGGTAAAGTAGAAGGAATTCCACAGGGCAGTATCCCCCCATCCCTCAGCACACCAAAAAAGCTGCGCCTGCACTGCAGAGAGCCCAAGGAGAGTCCAGAAGAGCGCAAACACCTCTGCAGCGCAGCAGCTCCTCCACATCCCGGAGCTGCCTCACTAAAACAAGCACGACCTCTCCTCCAGCTGGGGAGGCATCTCAATATCCAGCTGACAACACTCCAGCCCTCAGCTCCGCTCCAGCCAGCTGTGACGGCTGCACCCACCCCAGAATGGCTGGGGAGAAGGGCCTTGTCCCCTATCCCCTGTGCCAGACCTGGGAGCTTTAAAATTATCATGAAAGACCAGAACAGTAGCACTCAGCAGCCTCCTGCTCCCAGCACACTTTAAACAGCAGTTACCAGCTATGTTTTAGGCTGCCTCAAAGATGAGGATGAAGAGAGAGGGAAGGAAAGTTGTACTTACGTATAAGATAAAGTCAGCGTCAGCTGTTGCAGTGATAGCCCCAACAAACACATCGTCCAGAGAAAGAGGAAACTTCCAGGGCAGCAGGGAGGCCCACAAGGAGGTGCCTGTAAACACTTTCCCTGATGATCTTTGCCAATTGAATTGCGAGAAAGGCAGCAGAGAGAAACATCACGTGCAAAGAGTTATCCCTCCCCGTCCCTGGACACAGGGAGCAGTACAAGCCGATGCCTCCAGCCTCGCTAGCGCCTGCGTGCCAAGCCAGGTACCCACTGCCGCCCTGCAACGGAGGAGCTTTATTCCCTCAGGAGCGAATAAAGCTCTAGCCTGGGCTTAAATGGCTGGAGGCAGCTTTGCACACTTAAACCCTGCTCAGCAAATATCTGGCCTCTTCCAAAGCTGAGCCCTCTTCTTCAAGCAAGGGATAATCCACTGCCCTAAGCAGTGACTCTCCATGCTTGCTTGCCCTGTTCCAGCAGACCAGCTCTTTCTTCTCCCTCAAGAAAGGGGGCAGAAAAAGAGCTACCACTTATGAGCTGAGTTGGAAAGGTCTCCAGGCCTCCCTTCTCACAGGCAGGGCCAACTCTCCATGTTTCTTACTCTCCCCTAAATGCTTGCCAAGTAAACCAGCATTGGGCATGTTTCAGGTCAGAAAATTATAGGTTGTAAGGACCTGAAAAGACCAGCACTTGAGCAGTTACTCAAGCTGCTCAACATCCTTCACTGCAGACTTCATTCAAGAGACATGGGGAAGCCAAGCAGAAAGCCAAAGCAAACCATGAGAAGCAGCTGTAAGCTTCAACAGGGGGAACACCTCGTGGAAGACATTTGGCACAAACCAGTCACTTTCCCCTGCCACAGACCCCAAAACCAACAGAGCTATCAAGTGGGCAGAGCAGAGCTTGTGGTAGAGATGAGGCTTGAGGCAGAGATGGTTGCAGTGCTGCAGAAGTGGTGTACCAAAGAACCACCCAGAAAACAAGCTGCCAAGACCATCAGCCTCTGGTCAAGGTCCCTGAAGTCCTATATAGCTGTCACCCCAGGACCCTGGGGCCACACAACCCCAAACCTGACCTCTGCACTTCAGGCCCAAGTTAGCCTGCAAGGAGCAGCTGCCAACAGCAATCACCACATTTCTGTGATTCCTCAGCAAGGACCATCATCTTCAAATAACCCAAAGATAACAGACACTAGCACTCCCAGCTCACCCCTGGTTCTAGCATGGCAGGGAAGAAGAAACAAGGAGCTCATGGGTAGGGAGTGCAGCTTGGCCACCCAGGCCTCTCTGCTCAGGGAGGGCAGGAGCTTAGGGCACCCAAAGACAATGTTCCTCACTTCACAGCACCAGATTTACTAGAGAGTTTGATGCACACTAAAACAGGAGCACAACCCAAGCCTCCTGCCAAATACAGGACAGCATGACAATTATGGCTGACATCATGATTAACTCCTGGGAGACCTCATGTTTCATGTCAGTGAAGATGACATGATCTTGCTCTTTCTCTTCCCACACACCCTGGACATTCGCTCCTTCTCCCATGCACAGGCTACAAACACTCGCAGGTTCAAAGGTGACATGATCCCCTCCACCTACACAAGGCAATGGCAGTGTCCCAAGATGCAGCCAAATTTGAATCTACCAGCAAAGAGGCTTTGGCCAGTGGAGTTTTTACCTTCTCAGCAGCTCCTTGGAATTCAAGTATTTCCCTTTCAAGCAAGGCCTCGTGGCCTAAGCAAGCATAGGGATATTGCAATCTCCAGTTCAGTCTGAAGAAATCCAGCCCAGATGAAACAGGAGGCCTCTGGCCTGGCCACATGCCATTCACTGACATCAACTGCATCCAGAAGCTTGGGGCATTTCTGGAGGCAAATTTACTTCTCAGATGTAGAGAAGCACCCATAGCACTGAGGAGCACAACGGGCAACTTCAGTGCTCACTCCAACAACACATCTCATGACCTGGTATTTTTTCTGAAATAAATACAACAGTCTCTGGGGAAAATCCTCTCCTCCCATTCCAAGGGACTGGGCAGGGTAGATGAAAGGCAATCACATGTCTTCTGTATGTGTGGCCTTGACCTGATCTCAACAGCTGGCCTGTACCCAATGCCACACTAAGCTTCAGGGTAAGGGGTGCTCCCAGGGCTCATCCTCTGCTTTCTGACAAGAGCAGCTCATACCTGGGCAAAAAAAAAAAAAAAAAAAAGCATATATTTTATGTATATATATTTAGCTAGAACTGATGGAAAAACACCCACGATTTTATTTACACAACAGGACATTGGCTGTACCTGTCCTATCTCACCTGTAATATCACATGCAGACATGAAAAACAAACTTAACAAGATGCTTGCCTTTTATCTCCAAAAATGGAGCAGATGGTCATATATCCCCTACCAAGTATTGAGATATATTACGCATTACACCATTTTTCCTACTGAGGTATTTCCCAACAGCTCACTTCAGTGTTTTTAAACCTGCAGGATGAGGTAATTCAAACCCACACAGACAACTCGCACCACAAGGTGGTTCACTAGTAGAAAGCAACCAAAAGCCACGGATGCTCCATCCCTAGCCATTCTCCAGACTGTCAAAGCCATGGTTGAGTTCATCACATCCTGGAGAGAGTCCCATTTCAAGCAAGAAGCCAAACCTCCAAATGTCCTTCCCAACCTGTATTCTCATGATTCTGAACTAGTGAATGAATAGAGGTAGAATAATTACTGCCAAGGGTTTCTTAAGAGACTTGCATCAAGTTTCTCTGAAGAGACATTTCTAGAGTATATTAAGGGCTTGGAAAACAAAGATAGCCTCACTGAGGCAACGGGGTCTAATTCTGTACTGACAGACACTGGAATATTAGTATCTGTACCTTGATACTGATCCTGTTTGAGACCCGAGTCAGACCGTCCTAGCAATGGTTCTCAAGAAGTTCACAGCAGCTAGAAAAATCATTCCCTAGCGTGAGACTTCACTCTAGGGAGGTCTTACAAGTTTCCTTCCAGCACCGGGAGGAGGCCACAGAAATGCCATTCCAGGGGCTGAGCCCTTCCCAAGCACTTGGGGGCTCAGTCATTGGGAGGCAGCACATCTGCACAGGGAGCTGCAGAAGGCCCCTGAGGAAGCAGCCACAGGTGCTGTGGCTGGAGAGGGCAGCTGGCCAGCAAAGCTGCCCTTAACTCTTCACATCTATTCACATCTATTCTTCACATCTTCACATCTATCACAGCTGTTACCAGGATTAACCCAAAATATCCACATGTGATCCTCACCAAAGGACATTTTCTCAGCATGGACCCCTACACAGGTTGCCTCAAAACATAAAAAAAAGTATAAGATTGTTACTAGCTAAGTAAGTAGATAGATGGTATCAAACTGCTGTAAAGGACACTCTGGAAAGTAGAAATTATTCAAATAATATCCCTCACCATCCAAACACAACATACATGCATTTAAAAACCAAGGTCCTAGTAGTGTGAATTCATCCCATGGAGTTACACCCAGGGACACAACACGGGAGCTCCCTGCACAGCTCGCTCCGCAGGTCAGCTGATCTGCTCTCTTCAGCAGCCAAATGCCACCACGCACGGCCACCTCCTCATCCCAATCTGCAACACAGCATTGGAGGCTCATGCTACACTGGAACAAGCGCTCAGCCCCACAAGTAATGTCAGAAACCAAAGACAAACATCTCAGGAGATCACATTGCCCAGCAGGAAGATGTGACAACTTGTGAGGGACAGCAGAAACAGCTCTAAACTTAGTGAAAAGCACTTACAGATGGACATTTTCATATTAGAGAATATTAGTGTTCCAGTTACTTCTGCTGCAGCTTGCTTTATGTACTCTAACAGGAGAAATAAAGGAGGACAAGTAAAAAAAACACAGCAGTAATACAGATGGACAACAAATCTTTAAAGTTGGCTAGTTCAGCTCTCAATAAAGAACCCACACAAATGACCAAGATCACTTCCAAAGGATACTTTCAACAAAAATGCCCAGACTCTTATCCTTCCAGGAAAAAGGGAAGCTGCAAATTGGGTGCTCTATGGAGCCCACATCAATATTTGCTCCCTCTTCAGCAGATCCCTGCCACCGAGGGGTCAGACACTTTTAGACCTTAAATGCTATTCCCAGAGAAAGTGAATGAACTTTTTCACTGCATAAATTCATCTGTTTGGAAGACACCTCACCCTCTTCTTCCAGCTTCCAAATGGCAGCTGGCAGACTCAAGATGCACAACAGTTTTCTTCGTCTCTCCCTCCTCTCGACCTCCAGCCCTCTCCTCCATCCCCAGGGCACACACAAACCAATCCGCTCCCTATGAGCGCTCGACGGGAGCTGCTCTTGCAGCACTTGCTTTAGGTTCATCAGGCGCTCGGCACTGAGCACTGCGGAGCTCTGCAACAGATCCAGCACTCAGACATCACGAAAGGGGAGTCAAACCAGGTCAGGAGAGCATCATCCACCCGGGAGCCCTTCCAAGCAAATACCCAGAGAGCTGCTGCACTAGGAGCAGACAGGCCCTCGTATCCAATTTTTGGGACAACTCCACCCAGCTTAACCGCTTGCTCACACATTCTGTGAGCATTAGCTCTGAGTGGGCTGCTGTTTCCAAAGCTCCCCACCTGAAGCTTCCCAGCCAAAATCAGGTTTGGGCAGCGCTCTTCAGGCTACAGATCCCCACCTGCCACATGTAATCCAATGCTCTTCCCAGGCAGTGGCCACCGGCAACCGGCCACTTGCCTCCTGCTGGCCAGCGAGCAGACCCAAGCCGGACCCTGTTCAAGAGCAGCAAGCAGCCTGGAGAATGAAATGGTTGAGGTGCTAAGAAAAATATACAGCCCCAGTGAAATCAGTCAGAGCAACAAGTGCTTTACCAGTCTTTTTCATTAAAAAACAGGGATCCTGGGATTATTAACCACAGAGCAAGGAAATGGAACTGAAGCAACTCACTCACAACTACTTTAGCCAGGGAATAAAACAGTACAAAGCCACAGGAATAGGATATATTCAGTAGATGGTGACTTCTATTATACATAAAATCACAGAACTACACACAAGTACTCTAAACTACAAACTGCAAACAAGCAGCTCCCTCTTTTCCTTCCCAAGATTAATGAAATCCTATTTTAACAAAATCATTCTAGGCACAAGAAATTTTAAAATTTTAAAATTTCCATTTTAAAGCAAAATCCATTCACCTGGGCAGAGTTACTGGCAAGAAAGTTTTTTAGCTTTTTCCCTTATGGTGAGAGTACCCATCATCACCTTAGAAGAATCCTGTTAATTCTCATCACTCTTAAATACCAGCTGTGCTTATTTTGGAAGAGGCCCATTAAGGACCTTAAACCCAGCTGCTATTGGAAAAAAAGGGAAAACAAGAACCCTTGCAAAAGGGAGTGGGGTTTTATGCCAGCCAAGCATGAATATTCAGTCTCTAACACTAAGTTCTCATGTATTAACAGCAAAGGTATTATCAGTTTTACACAAATTCCTTTACTGGAGCCAATAGAAGAACGCGGAATTGAAGCAGATGAGTTTTCTCTAGCTTGGGCTTATCCCAGCACCACACAAGCTCGAGAGAAAAGAGCTAAGAAGAGATGAAACACTCCCTTGTTGAACCTTGTTGCTGACCGAGCAACAGGCCCAAGCACTTAAGGGCATCCCTTCATACCCTCCATATTCACGAAGTCCTTGCTGGAGCACGGAGCTGCCCCTAAGACAGATACTTCTGCAGTCTCTGGTGTTTCGTATGTGCCATGAGGACACTGCACATGTGACTTATGTTAAATCTTTCTGGCTCACAAGTGCGAGTTCAGATTCTTTCCCTGCAAAACACACTGCATGATCTCATCTGCAAGCAATCAGCCTGAGAAATCAGCTTGTTAAAGGAAGCTTCTAGGAAAGCAGAGATGTCTCTGGAGAATTTGGGGGGCCTATACAATTTTAACCAGTTTGTTAAACCCCAGCTGTTCTTCTCCCCAAAGGGGTCACAGAACCAAGAATCCATTTCTCCTCCCACACATTTCCAGACAGCAGGACAGTTTGCCAACACCTAAGTGAAGCATCACGTTTTGATTCTCCACAGTCTGAAAGCACTCGCACTTCTGTGCAAACTCTCATTTTAAGAGGCCACTAGAAGAGTATAAGAACAAACTCAGGGCACCAAGTTAACTATTATCCGGAAAAGGAATCTGTTAAACATGGAACAGTGGCAAACTGAACATGTCAGACTATTTCCTTCATTTCTGAATTCTTGACATATATATCAGCATTTCCCTACAGTTACCTGCAGTTCCCTGGACACTCCCAGTGGGAGAAGAGTTCCATAGCAGAAGAAATGTCAGCACTGCAAGAGCTGTGAAGAGGAATGAGAACACAACAGGGTCCCTGGAGAGCCCCTTTACCCTGAGATTGCTTAAAATGACATGAAGGAATTTTACCTCATTGGTGGAGAAGCTCCAGAAACCCCCCAAAGGCCTGTGCCACATTCACACCATTCACCAGGCTTGACTTCCTGGTGGCAGCGCCAGGGAAGCAGGAGCAGACCAAAGAGCATAAGAAAGAAATGCAAGGATTGATTCCCAGATGACACCCTTGGTTCCTCAACACAGGGAATGCAGCTCCAAGCTCTTCTTCAGAAGGGCATAGCGGTAGGGAGAGAGCAGCATTCCTCCTGTGCTGCAGACTCACACTTGCACCTCCCAAGCTTCAAGGAGAATATGGACAGCCACTCACACCCCAAAGGGAAGCAGGGCTCTGATCCTGGCTTTTCTTTACTTCTCTCAGCAAAAACCTACAGCTGCCCTTCACAGGGCAGCTCTTTCCCAGGCACTGTTGGCCATTCAAGCACTTCAAAAGATTTTCCTTAAAATTCTTGCATACAAATGACTGTTCAGTGCTCAACACAGCCCATGAGGGAACGGGGACAAGCAAACCAAACAGAAACCCACCAGCCTGTCTCTAACAAAAGAGATTAGGAGAACAGGCTCCTTGCCTCTTCCCAGACACAGATTCCTTCATGTGAAATCATTATCACAGCCTCCAACACCTATTTTCAGTTCAGCTTGCAAAAGTGACCCTTAGGAAACAAGCAGAAGAAAACAAATCAGGGCAGAAAGGCAGCACATACTTGTTACCATGAGGGCAGAGGATCACTTCAGCCACACTTGGTTCTCCATCCATTTGGCTCTTCTTTGAAGCTACTTATTGTTTCTTAAGACAACAACACCTCCACCTGAACCACTCACTCTTGGAATCACCCTGAGAACCCTCAGGAGGAGCTTTACCCCACACTATGCTGCATAAGAGTCACAGTGCAACTATTTTGGTCAACAGTGGCACCTTCTTAGCTTCAAAACACTGCTCTGAACTTCACATAAGCCTGAAAGAAAGACCAAGAAATACTGTTGTTAACTCTCTATACCCTTAAAGAAAAAAAAAAAAAAAACTGTAGCTCTGTGACTACATTCAGGCTAAACAAAATGTCATGGGGGAGGCAGGGGGGAAAGGGGGAAAGTCTCTTCTAAACTCTTTATTCCTTAGCCAAATTCCTAATTTCACAAGATTAACAGCAGAAACTCCCCACACACACGTTAGCTACTAAAAGTAAAGTATACTGCCCAGGTAAAGGACAAGTGCCCTGAAAGCCTAGGAAAATACTTCTCAAAATTCAAAGCCAGAAAGGGGGGCAGGCACAATACTGAAGGGCTCTGCTGCTACCTCCTACAGAGCAGTTTCTCAATCAAATCATGAAGGGGAAGAAGAAGAAAAAGGGGGTTTTCCGGCTCAAGTTCCAACCCTTTAAAAAAAAAAAAAAGAGAGAGAGAGAGAGAGAGAGAGAGAGAGAGAGAGAAAAAAAAGGAATCAGTTTATATCCACCTAAAATAAACACACTAAGAACAACTGTGCAGTAATTGGGAACCTGCAAAAACAACTGCAGCTAAAAAGCAGTTTGAGCCAAGTCTGGCAAGCACAAGCTGATAGGAAAGGCCTGAGGGGAGGGCAGACATTTAGGGAATATAGGAATGAGACAACAGATTTCCCCCTGGAGCTCCAGCAGGGAGTCTGTGTGGAGCTGATCCAGGCAGGGTGTGCAGGATGGGAGCAGCCATCCAATGTGTGCTGTCAGGCACGGCAGTGGGCACTTGCTCCAGGGGACAAGGGAAGCGCCAAGCATTCTGCCACAGGATTTACAGACACTTCAACCAACATGCAGCTACTCTAGAGCATCTGCAACAGGAGATCATTAACCAGCGACTGTGCCAAACATGGTAAAGAGGAGATCTTCTGGGAAGAACCATCCAGTCCTCTCTCCACCTCACTCTGGCTCTGCTTGAAATGAAACCATGTAAAATGTCCAGCAACTTTTTGCCACTCTCTCCTCAGCTCCATTTGGGACTGGAAGCTGCGAGTCTCCATTTAGGGCGATCCAAGGAAGTCTCTTAGGCCTCAGCAGACAGTCACCTACTTTGAACTTCCTCCTTTGCTGCAGAATTGATGGTTTTCAGCTACACATGGCTCTAGTTGTTCTTGGCTCTCCTTCCCTCACCACAGACCTGTGCTTACAGCTTCTGGATGACCAGGGCAGTGCTGCCGGCAGAAGCCAAGTTCAGTTCACAAGATGCAGCAAAACATCAACTGCCTTCTTTACCAAACTAGTCTCCCGGGACACAGAATTGAATGAGAAAGAAGAGAGCTGCTAAGAAAAGCAAGGAGTCAAACAAGCAGGTCACCAGGGCAATCCTCACCTAGGAGGAAGAGGGAACCAAGGCTACAGGTTTCACCTGGAAAAGCACGGAAGGCTCCTGGAAGTGCCTCAAGATAAGCTTATCTACAAACAGTCTGGGATAACCAGGAGGCCGCAGGTCACTCGCTAGCAGCAGAAGACAAATCTCACCTACCCCACGTCTTTCCCAGGGGACAAACCAACACCTAGGCAAGAGGTTCAGGCTGCTGAAAGCAAAACTGCTGCTCAATCCCGCAGCGGCCGCAAGCGCCGAGGGGCATTGCGGTGAAGCCGCCAAGAGCTCCCTCCTCCTCGACAGCTCACGGATGAGCAGCCGTAAGAGCCTTTCTAATTTTACTGCCGACAGAGACAGCTGGAATGTCCGTGGGACAAGCGGAGCAGCCTTGCTGCCCACGCGCTCCAGCCCCGCAGCAGCAGGAGCTGCTTCCATTGCTTTTTAAGAGTTTTTCCTTTAAAAAAAAAAAAAAAAAAAAAAAGTAGTTGAAGAGGGAAGGAGCATGGCGTGGCATTTCAAACAGAAGCACTTCAAAGCTGCTGAGTTAGGCCACTTTCTTATTCTTTTGAGTTTCAAACATAGAAGCAGAAGCCCCTGCGGGGCCCCTTCAAGTTTGCCCCTTTCTGCCCGTAGCAACGGCACAAAACACCCAAAAAGCCACTTGAGGACTTTTTCCTTCCTTGCTCCTTTTTCCTTATGCTTAAAAAAAAATAAATCCACTTGAAAAGCTAACGTGAAAGCTGCAGATTCCCGAGTTTTGCCTTTTCCCACCAGCCCACCTCCAACTTAACGCTCGCGAGCCAGAGCAGATAAAGAAGCAGGAGAAAAAAAACAAAAAACAGTACCCAAGGGACTCGCTGGCGTCTGGGCTCTTAGCGGCTAAAGAAAGAAGAGGGAGAAGGAGGGGGGAAAGGACCCGAAGCGCCGCGTTTGAGCCACACAAAGCGCCGGACCGAGGGGCCGCCGCGGGCGCAGGTGCCGCGGGGGCGCCGAGGCAGCCG